>WBMV01006430.1:0-21598 GCA_013396655.1 Campylorhamphus procurvoides
CCCCGCTGGGTGCGGGCGCTGCCTGGCCCCGTGAGGGGCGGGCTGGGCCGCGCAGGGTGGGTTTGCCCCGTCCGTGGGCCGCGAGCCCTGCCCTGGGCTGGGGGCGCCTGAGGGGGCACATTTGCCCCCCGTCGGGGCTGTGTCCTGACCCCGGGGGTGGGCCTGGCCCCAGGGGGATGTCCGGGCCCCGGGGGTGGGCCTGGCCCCAGGGGGAGAATTGTTCGCCCGGGTTGCCCCCCAGGCCCGGCCCCGAGGGGGTCGCTGGCAGTTCGCTCCCCCCAGCATCCCGCCCGGGCTGGGGGCGCCGGGGGGACCCTCCTGCCCTCGGTGGGGGTCCCTGTGAGTGTCCCCCCCGCGCCCTGCCCAGGCTGGGGCTGGGGCAGGAACTGGGGCAGGAGCTGCCCGTGCCCCGGTGCTCCGTGCCCCAGTCCCCCTGTGCCGTCCCCCATCCCGAAACCCCATCCCTCCCCGGAGAAATCCCGCGGCTCATCCCACCCTGAGTTGCTTTAATTCCCGGAGGAGGCAGTGTCCCGGCTGCCGGGGACACTGTAAGGGGCTCTGTAGGTGACTGTGCCCCTTCGGCTCTTGCTGGCAAACTGCGGTGGCGATTCCCGCTGGGTCCCGCCTCTCCCGCCTCTTCGGTTGGATTTCTTTCTCCCTCCGGGTTCAGGCTGTTATTGTTCCTTCGCTCCCTGGGACATGTGAGCCGGGCCGGGAGGGATGAGGGTTAAGATGTTGCTCTGGATCGTTAAAATCAGAGAATAACTGAGATGGGAAGGACCTGGGGAAGTCTCTGGTCCAACCCGCTGCTCAAGGCAGGGTCAGCTGTGAGATGAGAGCAGGTTACTCAGCATTCCTGCGCATCTCTCCCACTGCCCTTCATGCCTGCACCAAAAATTGCCCTTAAATTACTGGATGCTGCTGCTGCTTCCTCCCTCTCTGTTCTCCTCTGCAGTTCAGGAGTTTCTTTGTGATGCTTTGTCTTTGCTGATCCCCTGTGAGTGCAGTTCTGGTGGAGAAATGGCTCTCTGGGGAGAGCAGGAGCCTCAACAAAGGACAGTGGGGGGTCTTGAGTGTGTCTGTGATTCAGAGCTAAAGATCTTTGTACTTGGGGAGAGAGGACAGCCAAGCACCTTCTTATGGAAAACAGATTTGTGTGGTGGGCTGGGGATCCTTGTGGCAGCAGGCTGAGGCAGAGGGAAGCTGCAGGCAGGCTGGGAAGATAAATGTGTTTCTCATGTCCCAGGTGGGACTGTGACCCTCTGGCTGGCTCCTTATGGTGTGTCCTTTGTTTGACTCTTGCCTCTCAGTGTATGGACCAGACCTCTGTTTTCTCAGTTCTCAGGGCCTGGTACTTGCAAGAGTGTCAGGATTTGTGGGAATGAATGACAGAAAGGTTCAGTGCTGAGGATTCTTGGATGTTAAGAAGAATTTTCTAGGAAAGAAAGAGGCACACACCAGAGTTCTTGGGCCCATTGTTCAGGTGAAGGGGTCTCTGAGATTTATCAGGGCTGTTCGTATCCAGCATGCTCTGGCAGAACAGGTTTAGACCAAGGATTGAAAAGCAGGGATTTATTTGTGCTCAGTTGGAGGATGCCTTTCTCCAGCAGTGATATGAAATTTCCTTTTCCCCCCTCTTCCTCCCCAGTTTCCTGTCCTGCCCAGCTCTCTGAGTAGTTAATGCAGAAGATAAAGAGGGTTCGCCTGGAAAACGAGACTGCAGGAAGTTGGAGAAGGTACGTGCCCAAGTCCCTCCCAGGGCCTTTATGGTGGTGTGGGACAGAGCAATGGTCACCTCTGGAGTGAATGAGGCTTCTGAAAACTCCCAGCTGTACAGCCCTGCCCAGGGACCTCTGTATCAGGATCAGTGAGTCAGGAAGTGACTCAGGACAATAAATTGTTTCGCTGACTCCCAGTCCCAAGCTTGACAGTTTTTTTCTTGTGCTCATTTCCCACCTGTGCTTGTTTGTTCCCTCCAGACTAACACCTTCCCCCAAAGGAGGGCTTGGATGCCTCATCCCTCTCACTGGCAGGGCACAAAAGGCATTTATTTAAAAGATCTCCATGTCTTTGGGAGTGGGCAGGACAGTGTTCCTGCACCAACCCTGAATCATCTAAATCCTTGCCTCAGCATGGGGCGTGAGGCAAGGGGTTTTCCCAGCAAGGTGTACAACTCAGCTGTGCCCCTGCTGCCTGAGAGGGTTAAGAACTGGTGCCTGGATCCAGCTCACCTTTGGATACTGTAACCCCAAAATTCACTCTGGGAAAAGTTACTCCTTTTCCTTACTTATAGTGGACACTGTTGCCAAATACTGGCTGTGTTTTTTCCCAGAGTTTCTTTCCCAGGTGAGAGCAACCTGAGGGTCGAGTATCTTGAGCCTAAGCCAGATTATTTTGACTGAATTGACCTGCTGTGGGATTGGGTTGGGAGAATTGCACCCAGTTTATGGATTGTAGTGGTCTTCTTGTCATGTGTTTTGGACAGGCTGCACTTCTGCCTTCAGATGTGATTTCAGCTGCTGCAGTGGAGGCCCTGGATACAGGCAGAGACCACAGGCACACTCACAGTCTTAGAACATCCCATCACGTTCTCTTTTGTGGTTTCACTTGGGCTTCCTGCCTGGCTTTGATTGGAAAATACTCCTCTTTATCTGTTTTCAAGCTGTGGATTTACTGCTGGGCAGTAGGTACCAGGAGTACGTACAGATTTATTTTGGGAGCTTGTTCTTGTGTTACTATTTTGCACATTTTGTACAATTTAGGGACTTGCAGTCTGAGGAAATGTTATATTTACAGCCCTTGTACTGTGTGCCTGTAGTTTAGGGAAGTCCAAATGTACTTGGGTTTAGCGTTGCTCATCTGCTGTAATTGCATAAGACTTCAAACTAGGTGAGAACTTCCCTTTGGAGAGTGTGTTAGAAGGCTCTGGGGAGCCATGGAGTGGTTTGGATTGGAAGGGACCTTGAAGCCCATCCAGTGCCACCCCTGCCATGGGCAGAGACATCTTCCACTGTCCCAGGGTGCTCCAACCTGGCCTTGGACACTCCCAGGGCTGGGGCAGCCACAGCTTCTCTGGGCACCCTGTGCCAGGGCCTGCCCACCCTCCCAGGGAGGGATTCCTTCCTAATGTCTAATCTATACCTGCTCTCAGTCCATTTGAGGCCACTCCCCTTGTCCTGTCACTACAAATAGTCTCTCTCCAATCCTCAAGGAACATTTGGGGTTCTCCTGAAACATCCTCGTGGCAGAGGGGAGTGTGTTCTTGGGGTGACAGAAATCACCATCCTGTTCCTTTCCCTTGATTCTCTTCTGGAAAAGAATTCATTGTGCATCATTCTGAGGCTGCAGTGCTTGAGATTTGGTTTCTGTGTGGTTCTTGCTTAATCCTTCCATGTGACAGCTGCATCTCAGGAGCTCTTCTCCTGTCAGTGCAGGTCACTGGCCAAATAACAGGCAGCATTCAAAAACATCTGATTTGGAAATTTAAATCTTGGGGTCACTGAGTGTAGTGGTTCTCAAATGAGACATCAAAAACTGGTTTCCCTAGTCCTCTGCTCATCCCTGCTTTGCACTGGATGACATCACTGACCTTGGGCAAGCCTGTGGGCCCACCTCGCCTCAAATTAACGTTTGTGTTAATGTGGAGGTGGTTTCTGTCCCCTCCCTCAGTACCTGCTGCCCTGGAAATGTCTGAGGAACGTGTGCCATGGTTTGCAGGATACAACAGGGTCTGGTCCTGCTGCCTCCTCTCTGTTAGAAAAGCAATTGCACTGTTTTCTTCCTGGTTTTCCATCTCTCCTACTTCATTCCTGGCCCCAGTAGCTCCTCAGGTAAGTGAGTTGCTGTGCTGGGATGTAAACCTCTCTCCAAGTGATGAGCAGGTTTTCCTCTAGGACAGGAGGGGGATTTCACTCCTGTGGCCTCACAGGGCAAGAATTTATAGTAGGTCATGGCTTTGATGACTTATCCATTGAAATTCCTGGAGTGGTTTCCCTTTGAGTCAAGCTGATTGTTTTCTGCACCAGAATCTGCTGCTTGCACTTCCTTTGACAGCTGATTTCTAGACCTGGTCCAGGAGAGGGAGTTTTCTGAGGTGATATCTTCATTTACAGGACTCGAGATGGGGTGGGAGATGGACTTTTCCTTTCAGTATCTAAAAAATGTCATCTTGGAGTGCAGAGAATCCTAGGACCTGCAGTTTAAGGAGTGCCTGCTTGATTTTTAAGGCTTAATTCTCTCCCTCAACTCCTCCCTCAGTTTTTTGCCCAGTTCTGAAGGGGAAACAAGGATGACTGCAGTGGACACGCTCTCAGACAGCTCCGAAGTGGTCGAGATGGAGGATGTGCCTTCCCAATTCCAGGTGCAAAAGCATTCTTGGGACGGGCTGCGTGACATAATTCACAGCAGCAGGAAGTATTCGGGCATGATAGTGAACAAAGCTCCCCATGATTTCCAGTTTGTCCGGAAAACGGAGGAGTCCAGCCCGCACTCACATCGCCTCTACTACCTGGGTAAGCCACTGGGCCAGGGTGCCAGTGTGGGTGGGAGCACTGCCAAGCTAAACAGGAGAGGGTGGGAGGGATCTCCCTTTAGGAGATGGGGCAGCTGAGGTTAAGGTTGGCAGGATCTGCCCCAGAGCAGAGACCTCCCCGACCCCACACAAGGGCAGGTGTTGGCTGGCTAAGCTGCCTTCTGTGTCCTTGGTCACCCAGGTGATGGGGCAGGAGAAAGTCGTGAGCTTGAGGAACATCCCATCTCCTGCCTCTGTAGCTTGGGAGAAATGGGATTTACTTGCTTCATTACCCAGACTGACTTTCCAAGAAATGCACTGTCAGTAATTACTAATTACATGTTGTAACGTATTAAATGGCAGGGTGGTGGTGTCTCCTGCTTTATTAAGTGCCATGAACATAGAATGCTTTCAAGAGTAGGGGAAAAAAATTAGGTGGGAATGAGCTATTACTGGCATTTGCAGGGAAATATCCCTTTCCTTACAGTAGGATGGAAAGCAGAATGTGTTGTACAGGTCCCTCGTTACAGCTGGAGCCACAATGTAATTAGTGACAGAGTGGTTGGATTTTAGTAACTGGGTAATTTTGTGGTCGGTAACATGGGAAGCTTTATAGACTATAAAGAGTTTGTTGTGCTTTGGGGCATGAGCTGATCATTACTGGGCCAGTAAAGAAATTGCCTGATGTGCAAGTGCTTCCCTGTTCCCTGCTGGTTTTCCCTATTTTCCCAGGTTCTGAGTGTAGGTCACTGTAGGACACGGAATGCTGGTTTTGAGGGCTGATTTGTTTTGCCATTAAGCAGCTCCTGTGTGCCAGTGACTTGATTTGTGTTCCTCATAAATTCTTGGGACACAAGTGCTGCTCTGAAGGGCATTATCCAGAGTTGGCATATTTTTCCTTTTGAGTATGAACAGTGAGGTTTGATTTAAAGCTGAATGTATTTTACGTTCACTTTGATAGTGGTTTTGATTAGATGACTAAAGAACTAAGTGGCTAATTTTAATTATTTTAATGTTCTGTTGTATGAAATGACAACCGAACCAGCTACTGAGTGGTTGGTGTTCTGCCAGGGTGTGACTGTTCCAGGAGCCAGAACCAAGAATGAGGATACACGAGTGTCTTTTCAGTGTTCCCTTCCTTAAGGAATTGTGCAGGGCCTAGAAGAGATTGAGCCATCACTTAAGATCAGTATCAGCCAGGTAATCCCAAGGTGCCTCTTCTCAGCTGTTCCTAATAAAGGGTAAATGCTGATTCTTCTGCCACAATGAGCATCTTTTGATGTGTGCTGGTAAATACTCAGAGCCCATTTCAGCACATCATGCAATCACAGCATAGTTTGGGTTGGAAGGACCTCAAAGCCCATCCAGTCCCACCCCTGCCATGGCAGGGACACCTTCTACTGTCCCAGGGTGCTCCAGCCTGGCCTTGGACACTTCCAGGGATCCAGGGGCAGCCACAGCTTCTCTGGGCACCCTGAAAGCTCATAACTCTGTGTGGTGTTACTGCCCCAGCATTAGAAAACATTTTAAAGTTCTTCCATGAATCCTGTCACTGTGCTGAGGAGGAGGATGGAGACTCCTGTAGGGTTAAATACTTTTCTTACTTGGAAGCAAAGTAAAATGTCTTTTGGGGAGGAAGACAGTATTTTGCTTGTAAATGCCAATTGATTGTAGTCAGGCTGAGGTCATTGGAGAAAGTTCTAATATAAGGAGAAGGGAAGTCCAGGTCACAGCTGCCTGAGTATCAAATACATGTGTACAGAGTCATTTGTTCCTCTGTGCAGTTTCTGTTTGACCATCTTAAATCATTCCTGGGCCCTCCCCATAGAATTTCATGTTGTATCGTGGCAGATGCTGCTTATGTTAAACACCACATGCTCAGCACTTTGGTGTTCCTGTGTCTCTGAGGATTATATCCTCACATATTGCTTTGCTTCCTGAGCACTTATTAATATTTCAGTTTTAATTTGAAGTAACTGTACTGCTGGGTCAGCCAGCTCAGAAATCTCTCTGTTCTGCCCAGAACATGTGCAGAGTAGGCAGTATCAGGGCACATATCCCTGTGTGAGTTTCTGATCCAGGGAGTCTCTACACCAGACGCAGAGGGCAGGTTCACGGTCTCTGTTTTTGTTGAAACTGCCAAAACTGTGTGTCAGGATATTTTATAGATGTTTTGGAAGTTGGATGAAGGCCAGGAGCTTATTTGATAACCACAGTCAAAGGCTTGTGTAAAATGACAAGGTCTTTTGACTCTGTAGGATACTGTTTCACATTTGAATGGGCTCTTCAGAGCTCCCAAGCCTTTTCTTTCTCTCTTGCAAGCTGCTGCCTTGGCCTGAACGAGGTCCCTGTAGCAAATTCCTGGATGAGAAACGTGGAGAGTAACGTTGAGTCACCCATTCAGGGAGTGGTGCTTTTTTGAGTGGTTCTGGGGCATGGGCTGGACAGACACAGAGGGGAAAGTTGGACCTAATAATTTACACAGAGGTTGGTTAGTGTTAGGGAAAATCCCAAATTAATGAAAATCTAAATAGTTCAGGTGTTGTTCTGGAATTGAACTGGGAGCTGCTTGGGAATGAATGTGGGTAAAACCCTCTGGGCAGGCCCAGCCCCTCTGTTACCAGACTTTTTGCATTTGCTCTTGGTCCTCTTTGTCCTGGCTAACTAATCTGAAGCAGGATGATGCTTTTGTCCTCCTGATAGGGATGCCATATGGTAGCAGAGAGAACTCCCTTCTTTACTCAGAGATTCCCAAAAAGGTACGGAAGGAGGCCTTGCTACTCCTGTCCTGGAAACAGATGCTGGATCACTTTCAGGTAAGTGGGATTGTGAAGAGCTGGGGTTGTCAGCTCTTGAGGAAACTGGGTGTTACTGTGCTGGGTACTTCTGTCTGGGGTTTGTCATCTTTCCTGCTGTTATAAAGTTGGGAAAGTTGAGTTTAAATTGCTGCTTCTTCCCTATATTCTATTGAGAGTCAGAAAGGGAGGGGATTTTCCCCTCCCTGATTTCAGTATCTTAATGTCCTAAAAACACTGATGCAGGGAGTGAAGAGTGTTGGTCTTTCCTCCCAACTGAAAAGGTTCCTGGTGGAAAAGGATTTAGTTGTCTTGCCCCCGTTTGGGCTGCTGCTCCTTCTCAGGGTAATTCAAGATCCCCGGAAGAGCTTTTGTTTGCAGTGTCTGACATGGAAACTCTTTGTGAAGGCTGCAGATAACGTCATTAAGTTAATTGGTTACATCTGATTTGCATAAGCAGCGCAAGTGCAGCTCTTCTCAGTTGCTGCTGGAGTGCCAACTGCAGAAAGGGGAGATTCACAGCTCTCTGGTGTGGAGGGAGGTTTGGGGGGAGTGGATGGCTCAGACCTCCTGGACCCCACGGCTGCAGATGGAGCATCCAGGAGTTCTGGGCCCAGAGAGGGAACCTGCAGCCTGCTTTGGGCTGGGCTGCTGCTTTTTGGCCATTCACAGACTCACTGGTGCCAGGCTCAGAGCATTCCTGTGCTGTGGGAGTTCCTCTCCTTGCAGGTTCTTTCAGATTTTCCTTCCCTTCAATTGTAGGCAACCCCCCACCATGGGATGTACTCCAGGGAAGAGGAGCTGCTGAGGGAACGCAAGCGACTCGGTGTCTTTGGGATAACATCCTATGATTTCCACAGTGAGAGTGGCCTGTTCCTCTTCCAGGCCAGCAACAGCCTCTTTCACTGTCGGGACGGGGGCAAGAACGGGTTCATGGTGAGTCTGGTGGGATCCTGTGCATGGCCCTGGAAGGGCCTTCGTGGCTGGGGTTGGAGATGGCACATGGAATCCCACAATGGATTGGGTTGGAAAGGGCCTCAAAGCCCATCCAGTCCCACCCCTGCCACAGGCAGGGACACCTTCCACCAGCCCAGGGTGCTCCAACCTGGCCTTGGGCACTTCCAGGGGCAGCCACAGCTTCTCTGCCCACCCTGTGCCAGGGCCTTTCCACCCTCCCAGCCAGGAATTCTTTCCCAATATCCCATCTATCCCTGCCCTCTGGCAGTGGGAAGCCATTCCCTGTGTCCTGTCCTTCCATGCCTTTGTCCCAAGTCCCTCTCCAGCTCTCCTGGAGCCCCTTTAGACACAGGTAGAGGCTTTCAGGTCCCCCTGGAGCCTTTTCTTCTGGTGAGCCCCCCCAGCTCTCCCAGCCTGGCTCCAGAGTAGAGGGGCTCCAGCCCTTGGGGCATCTCTATGGCCTCCTCTGGCCCTGCTCTGACAGATCCACATCTTTCACATCAGCATCTGTTTGGTTGTGGTGGTTTCTCTTGTGCCCTGTCAGGGCCACGTTTGCCATCACTCCCTGGGCTGGGCTGTCTCTGCTCTAGGCCCCTGAGCTGCAAAGCTGGGAGCTGTCGTGGTTCTGAGCTCTGTTTCTGTAGGTGTCTCCAATGAAGCCTCTGGAAATCAAGACTCAGTGCACAGGGCCACGGATGGACCCCAAAATCTGCCCTGCTGACCCAGCCTTCTTTTCATTCATTAATAACAACGATCTGTGGGTGGCAAACATTGAGACTGGTGAAGAGAAGAGGATGACATACTGCCATAAAGGTAACTGCTGCTTCTTGCCAGTCCCAAAGGAAATTTCTTCTGAGAAATGTGGCCTGGAAAGACACATCTTTATGGCTCATTAAGTGTATCCTTCTTTTGGATCAGCTTTTTCCAAGGTGTATGCAAATACCATCTCTTCTTTGTTCCTCTCAAGGCTTATCCAATGTTCTTGATGACCCCAAGTCTGCTGGTGTAGCCACTTTTGTCATTCAGGAGGAGTTTGACCGGTTCACGGGCTATTGGTGGTGTCCCACAGCTTCCACAGAAGGTCAGTCCGTGCTCTCCTCAACTCCTGACACTGTCACTGCTGCCTCCTGCTGGGAATGATGTTTGGAGCACAGTTTTCCTTTGGCCTGGGTTTGGGGACATCACCTGAAGGAATGAGGCACTGAGGGGACTATAACTGTGCTCAGAGGAGTGTTTGCAGGTCACTGAGAGCTCTGACTCTGCACCAGCACCCCAGGCAAGTCAGAAACAGCTGGGAAACACTGTAGGAAACACTCTTGCTCTCTGTCCCAGGTCCAGAGGATTTGAAAACACTGCGGATCTTGTATGAGGAAGTGGATGAGTCAGAGGTGGAGATAATTCATGTTCCTTCCCCTGCCTTGGAGGAGAGAAAAACAGATTCCTATCGGTACCCCAGGACAGGTGAGTGACACACCTGCAGCAGCTCTTGGCTCCTGTTGGCAGCAGCAGTGGAATTGGGGCCATGAACTTGGCATGATTAATCTGAGTACTTGGTAGGGTGTGGAAAGTGGTTGTAAATGTTGAGGCCTAATTGAGTCTCTGAGCCCAAAAACTGCAGCAAGAAAGGACCAGGATTTAAAGTTCAGCCTGAATGAAAGGATTGCTGAGCAAAGGGAATGTATCTGGTGGCATATCCTGGAATACATTTTGAATCCCATCTTCCCTGGCTCTCCTGAGAACATTCATAGCCAACCAGGCAAGGCAAAGCAAACTGTTGCCATTCCCAGAACGACTCTCTGATGACAATGGTGTTTGCTCAGACACATATTTGATATTTGTACATTCACACACACCCATCTCAGGAGGACCAGAGGCAGTGCCTCTCTAGGAGCTGTATTTTGTGTAATCACGGAGTGTTCAGGTTGATCACCTTGGTGTTTTTTCACTTCTCTGCAGGCAGCAAAAACCCCAAGATTACATTAAAACTGGCAGAATTTAAAACAGACAGCAAGGGTAAGGTAAGTGATGACAGCTCGGGGTGGGACATGGCACAGGAGGGGTGACTGTTTCTGAAGCTCCCTGGAATTCAAACAAGGTCTCTAAGAGATCCTAGATAGGCAGGGGGGGTTTATGCTCTTGTAACACCTGGTTCTCTAATGTGTTTATCCAAGAAACAGAAAGACTTCAAAATGTTCTGGTGGAGATTCAGCTGGGAGCAGTGAGGGGAGTGGGAAATAGGGTTATCCTGGTACAGCACATTGTCCACGTTAAGCAGGAGGGCTGGAGCCTGGTCTGATCCTGGGCTTCAGTCCCTGCCTGTGTCCTTTCCTGTGGCTGAGTGCCAAAATCATTTTGCTTTGAAGCCTGTTCTTCCCTTCTCTTCCTGCTGTTTGTAGCAAGCCTTGCTTCTCCTGGCCTGACCCTTACTAGTTAAACTAGGCCAGTGGCGACACTTCCTTGCTCTCCCATCTCCCTGAGCTGCCATGGAGGAGATGAGGAGCTCTGGTGGCATCCTGATTTGGTGCTGGACCTTCCTTTTGCTGCAGATCGTGTGTGCTCAGGACAAGGAGCTGGTGCAACCCTTTGCTGCTCTGTTTCCCACCGTGGAGTACATTGCCCGTGCTGGATGGACCCGGGATGGCAAATAGTATGTCCATTTTCCTTCCAAACCCACAGCCCCAAGGGCTTCTCTGGTTGCAGACCCTCAGCATGCTTTGCACTGTAGTCATGGCCTGGTTTTAAAGCCACGAGTGCCAGAAATGGCACATGAATGTTTGGCTTCTTCAGTGCTGTAAGATCCTAAAAGTAGGAATGAAGCAAAGAGCAGAGTGACAGTCTGTGGGGTTTGTGACAGCCACAAAGGTAGATGACACTGATGCAGTAAATGGGCAGTCCTAGGGAATTCTTTTGAGTTGAAGATGTTTAACACAAATACAATACATTTTTACTGAAAATGGGAGAAGTTTTATCTTTGTTCATTGGTCCAGTGTGTGATCAAAGGCAAACATGTCCCAGGACAGTGAGCAGGTTCTGTGGTGCCACCTCCTCTGTGCAGTGTGTACAAGGGGAAGGACTGCTCTGGGACTGGCTGTTGCTCCAAATGGGATGCACGGTCTTGCCTGAGGAGTTACAGAATTCACCCCCATCTGCCTGGTTTGAGATTTTAAAGCTCTTCATTTTTTCCCCTCCAAAGCCTGCTTGGCTGTGAACCAGTGTCTGTGCAGATCAAGTTAAGGTGACTTGGCTGTCTTTGAAGGTGGCATTCTGTAACTCATCATTAATTCTCTGCTCTGGGAAGGAAATTCAGAGAGCATTCCAGCAGGTAACCCCAGAGGTGGCTGTGATGTTCTGCACCAGAGCTTATCTAAACGTGCTGAGTATCTCAGTTCCTGCAATCCCCAGTCACTGCTGTGCTGGGGGAGAGAGAACTGGCCCTTTTCAAAGTCTGCCTTTCATGATGAGCCTTCCCTTGATGCACTCCCAGGCCTTGGGGTGGCCTCACTGTGCAGCAGTGGTTTGCCATCTGTCACACTGAGAGCCTGCAGTGCAGCACCACTCCCAGGGACTCTCCTTGGAGAGGAGCAAGGCTGAGACTGAAGTGACTCCTTCACTTGGCACTTGTCTTTAGGGCTGTGCCTTTCCCTGTCAGTGCAGTGTGAGAGGAGGAGGCTGCAAATGGATCCCCTTGGGAGGGGCCACTGCAGAGCTGGGACACAGACAGAGCTGCCTGCTGGAGGGGTGTCCAAGGAGCAGTGCTGTTCTGGAGACAGGGTTCTGTTGGAGGTGCTCCCTTGGAAGAGACTCTGGCAAATCTGTCAGGCACTTGTCTGAGCGACACCCCTGTGACATACCAGAGCTGTCTGGCACTGTGTGTGTGTTGGCAGAGCTTCCAAGGGATTAGAAGGCAGCAATGATGAGGAAAGCTTTGCATGCAGATGCCCAAATCCTTCCTGCCAGCAAGGGGGGGAAAAAAGGGGTGCATGTTCTGAGTGTTAGAAAGGGACATCTATTCTGTGGTACTGACATTCAGCTCCCACTTCCCTCGCCAGTGCCTGGGCCATGTTCCTGGACAGACCTCAGCAGCGGCTGCAGCTCATCCTTCTGCCTCCAGCACTCTTTATTCCAGTCCCAGAAAACGAGGAGCAGCGTGCTGAATTTGCCAAAACTGTGCCAGAAAATGTCCAGCCATTTGTGATCTATGAAGAAACCACTGATGTGTGGATAAATGTGAGAGGCTCGGGGCTAGGAGGAGAGCACAGCCTGCCCCTTCCTCCCCCTCTGTTAACTGTGCTCCTGCTGCCTGGGCCTCCAGTCCAGTCCTTGCTCCAGCAGCTTTGCCCCTCAGCAGTCCCAGCTTTGGGGTTAATTCAGGGGGTTGATAAAGCCATGAGAAGAACTTCTGTGCACTCAGCACTGGAAGGGATGAGGATCCTGCCATCTCCTTGCAGATGGAACTGTTCATTTAATACTTTAAGGTTCCTGGGGAGCACAGGCACTTTTGCACAGTGTAGCACTTTGAGATGCAACACTGCTGTTCTTTTTAGGGTGTTTTGTTACAAGACTAAATGGCTTCTTGAGGCATCAACAGCTCTGATCCCTGGATTTGTTGTAGTTTTTTAGGTACATGATGGATATAAGGGACAGGGAATAAACTTCAGCCTCTAGCATTTTGATACTGAGTGACAAAAGGGCCTGAAGTTCATTCCAAAGGGGTTGGAATAGCAACTAGTGGGACTTGTATGGCTGGTTTGGGTGACAGCCATGGAAAGCCCAGAGCTCATGGTCTGTACATGGACCTGAAGTTTCTCTGTCACAGTAGGAAAGTATGGAATGGCTTTTCCCTGCTTTTCTCCACCCCTCCCTTCCTTGGAGATCCCAGCAGTCCAGCAGGGACTCCCCTGGGTTTGCCTCTGCTGTGTCACCACAGGTCACTCACAGGTCTTCATCCTGTGTGGCAGGTTCACGATATCTTCTACCCCTTCATCCAGCCGGAGGGAGAGGAGGAAGAGCTCTGCTTTATCCGAGCCAACGAGTGCAAGACAGGCTTCTGTCACCTGTACAGGGTGACAGCAATCCTGAAGCCAGGCAGCCACGACTGGGTGCAGCCATATGTGCACACTGAGGGTAAGGGCTCAGCCTGGGGAGCTCCCTCTCACTGCCCTGTCCTGCCTCTTGGGGAGGGCACTGATTTATTCCCATGCTCTTTCTTCCAGATGATTTCAAATGTCCCATCAAGGAGGAGGTTGCCCTGACTGGTGGGGAGTGGGAGGTGCTGGCGAGGCATGGATCGAAGGTAGGGGGGATTTTTCTTCTCTTGCAGTGTTTCAGCTCTGTGTTGTCTGCCCTCAGTCCTGGCCTGAGTCGTCTGTTACGCCTGGGACCTGCTAGAACTGCTTAGGCTTCATTTTGTTTCTCTCTTTATTGCTGCCTCTGCTTTCCCAGAAGTGCTGTAGGCCAGTGCACATGGATCTGATTGCCTTTTTAATCAGACTTCAGATTGCTCCTTGGGTAAATCCCAGGAGTGGGTCAGGCCATAAAAAAGGACACAAGTCTGAGGTTTAAGAGCAACAAAGAACCATTTTGTGGAGAAGCCTGGGATTGCTGCCTTTGCTGAGGCATTTTAGCTCCAGTGAGTGCTTGCAATGTGGAAATGTGTCCTGGCACTCGGAGTGAACTCTTGGTCTCCAGCTGATCCCTCAGCAGAGCCTTTAGGAAGAAGGCAGCCTGGGAATATAAAGCAATTTAGAATATGGAGAAACTGTATCTGTTGTCGGTTGCAGAACAGCCAGAAATGAAGTTTTATTAATCTTGTAGAAACCTAGTTTCCTTTTTGCTTCAGGAATTAACTCTGGGGCTGATCTTTAACGCTCCCAGGTGATTTCTGTCAAAATAAAGACCTTGTCTGTTCATTTCCAGTTAATCTGGATTTTCACTTCTCGCTTTTTAAAAGACCAACAGCTCCAAGCTTTTGGTTTCTGCTGCTTTTCCTCAATCTGCAATTAACCTGCTGTCCCTCCCCATGTGGATTCTCACTGTACATGCTGTTGATTTTGGCCACAGCTCTTCCCTGCATGTGTTATGGCTAAAATTGTGTTAGCAGCAATTATTTTGATGCATTTGTCGCTCCACAGGGCTCTGCCTGGTTTTCCTGGCCAATTGAGTTGGATATTTTTTTCCCTTTGCTGTTCACAGGGGTCCTCAAACTGTGGGTTAGCCAGAAATAGCATTTGGAAACTGTAAGGTGGAAAACAGTTCAGTTACTGGTGCTGGATCAATGCAGTATTTAAAAGCTGTTGTCTCTGTTCCTGACTGGCTGGCTGGTTTTTAGAATCAGCTTTATCTGGACAGTAAAACCTATTTTTAAAGTGTCTTAAAGTTTGGTGCTGAGAGGAATTAGACTGGTCCTTCCACAAAAGAGAATTTATTATTCCTGTACCCTTGTGATCCAGCCCTACTGTGGGAGGAGGTTGAAGCCAGGTGGGGGTCACTTCTCCCAGGTAGGGAGTGACAGGACAAGAGGACACGGCCTCACCTTGTGAGGGAGGTTTAGTTTGGAATCAGGGCAAATGGCTTCAGTGGAAGGGTTGCCTGTGCCTTTGGGCAGGCAGAGGAGCAGAGCTTGTCACCCAGGGGTCACTGAGCCCTCTCTCCTCACACAGATCTGGGTCAACGAGGCCACAAAGCTGGTGTACTTCCAAGGCACGAAGGACACCCCTCTGGAGCACCACCTCTACGTGGTCAGCTACGAGTCTCCCGGCGAAATCATGCGCCTCACCACTCCAGGCTTCTCCCACAGCTGTTCCATGAGCCAGGTCTGTTGTTCCTTGGATTCCCATCTCCTGATTGACAGGGACCAGACTGGGGATGGCAGGGAACAGACCAGTGAGGAGTCCTGAGGGCTGCTTGAGGTGTGGGAGGTGCAAGACCTCGCTCCCCTAACTCTCCTCTCTCCCGTGGCAGAACTTTGACATGTTCATCAGCCACTACAGCAGTGTGAGCACTCCACCCTGCGTGCACATCTACAAGCTCAGCGGCCCCGACGACGACCCGCTCCACAAGCAGCCCAAATTTTGGGCCAGCATGATGGAGGCAGCCAGTAAGTCCTGGGGAAGGTGCCAGTGCTGCCTCACCTGAGATACCCCTTTTCTGGCAGTGCCAAAAGTGATGGGGAGGGAAGTGGCCTGAGCAGCCTCACTCTGCAGGGAAGAGGAGTTGTGTTACCTTGTGGGGGAGATCTCTCTTGAAGAGCTTGCCCAGGAGGTGCTCTGTGGGCTGTTGAGATGTCACTGTTTCACACTTCAGGCAGAAACAGTGCTCAGGGATCCTATGGGATCTCTTCTTTACCTCCCCATGCAGGCAGGGAGAGGCTTTGCTAAGGCTTGGTGTGGTTTGGTGTGGAAAGAGCCCTGAGCAGGGTCAGGTTTGAACAGTTCAGGTGGGGTGGGAGGCAGAACCTGCTGCCAGTCACCTCAGTGCCAGCTGTGCCCTTCCTGCTGCAGGTTGTCCCCCAGATTACGTCCCCCCAGAGATCTTTCACTTCCGCACCCAGTCGGATGTCGAGCTCTATGGAATGGTCTACAAACCTCATGATGTCCAGCCTGGGAAGAAGCATCCCACGGTGCTCTTTGTGTATGGAGGCCCTCAGGTAATAATGCAGGTGACCTGCTGGTGCCAGGGCTGGGGTTCCTGCCTGGGGCAGAGCTCTGCATGCAGATTTACACTGTGGTTAGCAATGAGCACTGTTCTAGAATCATGGGAGGGTTTGGGTTCAAAGGGATCTTAAATATCATCCAGTCCCACCCCCTGCCATGGGCAGGTACGCCTTCCACCAGACCAGGTTGCTCCAAACCCCACCTGTCTAAACCTGCTCTCTTTTAGTTTGTCCCTGTGTTGTGACCTCTGCTTCGAACCTCAGATGATTTTTCCAACATCTGTTTTGATTTCCATGGCTCTGATAGCTCAGTTGCTGTCCAGCTCAGGATCCTACCCAGTGGGACAGACATGGGAAGGCACTTGAGGGAACTGCTGAGCCCTGCAACTCTTCTTGCCTCCTTGTGCAGGTGCAGCTGGTGAATAACTCCTTCAAAGGCATCAAGTACCTGCGGCTGAACACGCTGGCATCGCTGGGCTATGCCGTGGTGGTGATTGATGGAAGGGGATCGTGCCAGCGAGGACTCAAGTTTGAAGGGGCCCTGAAAAACCAAATGGTAACGTCCCACTTGTGCTGATGAATCTCTGACCATTTATCCTTCCTGCTTGTTTCCTGTGTGAAGTTTCCAGATGTAGAAATTCCACTAACCTGAGCCTCCTTGTTGCCTTCTAGGGCCAGGTGGAGATAGAGGACCAGGTGGAAGGTTTACATTATGTAGCAGAAAAATACGGGTTCATCGACTTGAGCCGGGTCGCCATCCATGGCTGGTCCTACGGGGGGTTCCTGTCCCTCATGGGGCTCATCTGTAAACCTAATGTCTTCAAGGTGAGTCTGGACATGGCCTTGTCACCAGGGGACACTTGGCTCTCACAGCTTTGTGTGGGTTTGCTGAAGGAGAATCCTGCTCTGAGTGACAGAACAGTCCCGAGCCCGCTTTTTCCTGCCTCTCCAGGAAAACAGGGAGCACTTGAACTCTTTGGCAGGTGGTAACTGGGGCTGTCCCCTGTGTGTCTTTGCCAGATTGCCATAGCAGGTGCTCCTGTCACGGTGTGGATGGCCTACGACACCGGCTACACCGAGCGCTACATGGACATCCCTGAGAACAACCAGCAGGGCTACGAGGCTGGCTCCGTGGCATTGCATGTGGAGAAGCTTCCCAACGAGTGAGTGCCCTCCCAAAACCTGCTCCTGGGTGCTGCTCAATCCCAGAAGAACAAATGGTTCTGATCCCATTCCACTCCCGTGGCTGGTGGCTGCCATCAGCAGCAGCTGGGCTGTGGCACTTCCAGCCCCTCTGCCAGGGAGGGCTTGGGGCCCACAGCCATGGCCTGGCACTGCTCCTCCTCAGTTTTGGCTTGCCCAGCTGGCAGCTCTTTGCTCAGACCCTCTGCAGAGCTTTTAGGCAGTTTCTCAACCAGTTCTCATCCTCTCTCTCACCCCATTTCCAGGCCAAATCGTTTGCTGATCCTCCATGGCTTTTTGGATGAAAATGTGCACTTTTTTCACACCAACTTCCTGGTATCGCAGCTAATCCGGGCTGGAAAACCTTACCAGCTGCAGGTAGGGGTTGGAGAAGTTCTCTGCTGTGTGCTCTGGGGGCAGGAGAAGGGGGAGGCAGGTGCTCCCACATCCTGTGGGGATGCTGGTGACAGTAAACACCTCGCAGGACTCAGGGAGGAGGCCGGGAGGTGGCACTGTGGCTGTTCCCTCACTGGCAGACATGGCATGTGCAGGCAGGGCTGCTGCCCTGGAGCCTGGAACTTTCCTTCCCGTGAGCTGCTGCTGTCCCACTTGGCTGGTGGCAGCCAAGGGAGGGGTTGGTGCTCCAGACCCTCCCTGGCACCTCTGTCCTACTAAGTACTGGGCTGAGGAGACAGGTCTGAGGTGAGGGAGGGGGTTTGTGTTCCAAACCTTCCCTGGGCACTTCCTTGTCCTGGTGGAGACTGGGCTGAGGGGGCAGTGCTGAGGTGAGGGAGTTCTGCCCCTGCTCAGTGACCACGTGCCCTGTCTCTGCCCCTGCACAGATCTACCCCAACGAGAGACACAGTATTCGGTGCCCTGAGTCAGGAGAGCACTATGAAATCACGCTGCTGCACTTTCTACAAGAATACCTCTGAGAGCACGAGCCTCTGCAACCTGGACACTGACAGCTCACCCCACTCCTGAGCCCTCCTGCTCCCCGACAGCCGGCGAACCCCGAGCACAGGGCCCAGTGCCCACGTGGGGCTGGGTGTGCCCCCGCCAGGGGAGGGCTGGAGGGCACCTTCCCTTTGGACGGTGCCACCTTCTTTCACTTTCCAAGCTGGAGGTCTGCCCCTGCTCGGCTGCTCGTCCTCTTCCTCTCCTCCAGCCTGGCTGTTCAATGCTTTTTTTGCTGCTACTCCCTCTCTCCTGGGAATCAATGGACAGTGGTCTGTCTCCTGAGGCTGAGGTTTGTGTCCATCTCTCTCTCCCCAGTCCTTTTCCCTTTCCACTGCCCCTGTGCAGTTCCCTCACTCTTACCTGCAAGAACTCAGTGCCTGTGTTGGAAACAGAAGAGCCGAATCAGAAGCTGCCTTAAGCCAGGAGTGGGAGGGAGGAGAGAACTACCTACTGCTAACGCTGGGGATTGAGCTGTGTCCTGGCCCTGCTGCCACACTGGAGCCCTGGGATGTGAAGAGAGCTCTACAGAAGCATGCAACACTAGTCTTTTTTTTTTCTTTCTTTTTGTCTTATTTTCCAGTTTCATTTTGCAGAGCAGATGGAGGAAGTGGCTGGGGCTGGTAACAGCATCCTCTGATCCTTCCTCTCATGGCCGCTCACACGCAGAGTTGTGCCAACAGGTAGCATTGGCAGCTGGCTACACCCAGAGCCTCTCTCCAGAGCTCACAGCAGCCTTTGGGTTTTTGCAACACGAGATGGATGATATTTATGCAAATCCTCCCTCCCTCCGTTCTCTGTGCCGCCTCCTGACCCCACCTTCTCCTTCCCCGAGCTTTCAGATGTGCACTGAAATTGGCTGTGCTTCAGTTCTCTGCGGGTCAGTGACTGGTCCCCCTGCCCATCTACTCAGCAAATGCTCTCTCCTGGTTTTTAATTTACCTGGGCAACAGGAACTGCAGTTCTGGGGAGGGGGGATTGAGCAATCACACCTCAGGGGAGCACATCCCCCCCTCAAGCCAAGGGTTCTGCCAGGGGCAAAACGAAAACAAAAACAAAACCCAGACCAATGAACCACGTTGACTTGCCCTGGAGTATTGTAAGTGCGTATTATGAAAAGAAAATATTTTTATGGATTCTTATTCTTTTATAATTATGAGTGTAAGATGTAGCGACTCATTAAAATATTGGAAAGAGCCGTGGTGGTGCTTTGGGGGGGCGGGAGGAAGCGGCAGCTGCTCACACAGCCAGAGTGGCTCTGGTGAAAGCCAAGTGCTCTGTTCCTTTCTGTGCCGAGCAGTGGAGGGAATATTAACTCCCTGCTGTTCCTCGGGGGGAGCCTGATCGCAGCAGGCGAGGGCTGGCAGTGCTGCCCGCTGTTTAGGCTCTGTGTCACCCCGAGCCAGCCAGCAGCAGCCTGGGGTGGGCACCGCAGACCGGCCCCTCCCGTGGGCTGGGGGGGCTCTGAGCCCACGCTGGGACACACGAGCTGCCGGTGCAGGGCTGGGCCTGCCCCTGCTCGCCCTCAGCAGCTCTGGGCTCCTCCACGGGAGCCAGGCATTAATTAGCCCCTGTTAATGCCCCGAGGATGCTGCTGGAGCTTCGCTTTAAATGCAAAGCTTCTTCCAGCTGGAGCATTTTGTTTCCTGAAGACGGCTGGGAACACACTTTCCCCCTCTTCTTGTCCCCGTGCCCAAATAGTTCTCCCAACTATTGTAGTTGTTGTTTGGCCTCTACAACACACCCCAAGTGTGGGTTTTGAGGTCGGAGGGGTGGAAGGAGGGACGTGATGGAGGAAGTTGCACCTCTGAAGGGTCTGTAAGAGCAACCTGCAAAGCTGCTCACTCCCTCCCTGATGGTAAGAAGCTTTATTTTTGCAGGGTTTGTTGCTTTCCAGTCTTAATTTAAACTGCTTTTTCCTGTCCCCAAAAAGCCAAGTGTTTCTTAAAATGTCTTAAGACGCTCTTGTCTAGAAGAGTTTGCAGATCTGTCGGCTGCTCCGATCCCCCAGCTTGCTGCAGGATTCTTTGGAGCCCTGAAAAGGGGGTGGGTTGTCTCCTTTTGGGGGTTGAGAATCCCGAGAGGAATTAGCAGAGAAATTGCATCCCGCAATCCTGAGCTATTCCATATGGAACAGGCTCTGTCGGGGATTGAAATACAAATGATGTGGGAGGTCCCCACCCAGCTATCCAGAGGGAAAGGTAATGGGGAGCAGGGAGCAGCTGGGTGTGTTGGGTGGAGGATTTGCAGCTGGAGGATGAAGTTGAGTTAATTTCCTGAGCAGTAACCACTGGAGGAAACTGGGCAAAAACGACTCTTGCTCAAGAACTTGGGATTCGAGAGTGGCTCAGGAGGCATTTCTCCCACCAAAACCCACCCTGTGGGGCTTTATTTTTAGGTGGAGGATGTGGAGGGGGAACAGATGTTCTCAAGGGCTTCTTTTTAAAACAAAATCACTCCTCAAGCTACACAATTAGCTCAGAAAAGTC
This sequence comes from Campylorhamphus procurvoides, assembly GCA_013396655.1. Taxonomy (NCBI): domain Eukaryota; kingdom Metazoa; phylum Chordata; class Aves; order Passeriformes; family Dendrocolaptidae; genus Campylorhamphus; species Campylorhamphus procurvoides. The sequence continues at coordinate 20,542 of WBMV01006430.1, forward strand.
ACTCCTTGCCCTGAAAGATGCTCTGGTGGAAAACTTCCTGGCATCTCCATTCCCAAAGTGGGTGGAATAAAGGTGTGACAGCGTTTCCCACTCCTGGAGAGCCACGTCAGTGGAAACTGTGGGGACTGGGGTGTCTCAGGCATTTGATCTCTGTCCTGGGCCCTGCAGGCAGAACCCCCAAAATAACTGAGGTGGCTCAGAAACCCCAGGGCCCCCCAGAGGAGGTGTGGGCTGTCCATGGAAGGCACAGGGCTGTGCTGGGCTCTGGGTGTCTGTGCTGGCCAAAAGAAAGGCTGTAAATTGATCCTGGAGGATCCTCACGGAGGGATTTTGGAGCAGCACGTACACACACCCGGCACAGATAGGAGGCTTCGGTCCTGGTGTGGAGCAGCAACTCTGCAGCCTCTGCAGAGACACCTCCTCTCTCTGGTTCCATCTCCAGCCCCTCTCCGAGGCTGGGGCACATTTCTGCTGCATTTCGAGGGAAGGAAGCTCCGTCCAGTTGAGTGGTCGCAGCTCTTGATCTGCCTCGAGTCCCAGAGCTGCTCTGGGTTGGGGCTGGGATCAGGGAATCATGGAACCACAGACTGGTTTGGGTCGGAAGGGACTGCAGCCCGGCCTGCAGCACCGCACTGTCCCAGGGTGGCCCTGTCCCCTCTCGGCCCTGTCCCCTCGTCCCTCTGTGCCCTCAGAGCGCCCTGCCAGGCCTCCCTGCCCACACCCAACATGGCGGCCGCGGCGCCNGGGGTCCCAAGCGGGGCTGCAATGGCCGGGGGAGCCCAGGGAGGAAGGGGATCCCCGAGGGGAGGGGGTTTCCAAAGGGTGAGGAAGAGGGACCCCTTGGAAAAGGGGGCCCTCAGGGAGGGTCTCAGAGGAGGGGGATGCCGTGGAGGGGGGGATCCCCCTGGGGGGGTCCTGTGGAGAAGGGGGGTCCCCAAGTCCAAGGGGTCCCCAAGGTGGGAGTCTCTGCAGCAAGGAGGTCCCCAGGGAAGGGAGCCTGCCATGGATAATGGTTCCCAGGGAGAAGGGGGGCTTCCAAAGGGGTGCAGCACCCCCG
>WBMV01006430.1:21729-32260 GCA_013396655.1 Campylorhamphus procurvoides
GCCCGCGCCGCCCCCGCCGCCCTGACCCCTCCCGCGAGCCGTAGCCCGCGCTTCCTTTCCAAGATGGCGGCGCCCAGCGGTAGGAGCGGCGGGCGGGCGTGGGCCGCGCTGGTCCCCGCCGCGCTGCTGTGCCTGGCGGCCCGGGCGGCCGCGGAACCGNCCCAAGGTGGGAGTCTCTGCAGCAAGGAGGTCCCCAGGGAAGGGAGCCTGCCATGGATAATGGTTCCCAGGGAGAAGGGGGGCTTCCAAAGGGGTGCAGCACCCCCGGGGCAGGGAGGGGGTGCCAGGGGAAGGGGGTCTCAGAGCAGGAAGGTCCCCACGGGGAGGGGACTCAGCAGGGGAAGGGCCCCAGTGGAGAAGGGGCTGCAGGTCCCCAGACCCCCCCAGAACACGAGTCCTCACCCCAAACCATGGACAAGAGGGAACAGCCTCCTGGCAGAGGGCAGTAGTGGAGTCCCCACCCCTGGAGGGATTGAAAAGCCCTGTGGATGTGGCACTTGGGGACACGGGTTAGTGGTGGCCTTGGCAGTGCTGGGGGAGCAGTTGGATTCAGTGGTCTCAGAGTGCTTTTCCAACCTTAAGAATTCCTTGATTCTGTGGAAGAGAAGGTCCTGCTAAGCCCCTCTCCTCTCTCCTGGCAGGGGGATTACAGCTGTACCTTCACCTACTCGGCCCAGGGAGGCACCAACGAGGTGAGCGGGGCAGACCCTCCCCTGCCCTGGCCCTTGCACAGCCAGCGCATTGTCCAGGATGATTCCCTTTGGGAAGAGCTGATTCCAGGGAGCAGGAGCTGGGAGGAAAGGGGGTTGCACCTTTTCCAGCACTGTCTGGAATTGGCTCCCTGCACCAAAGTGACCTTAGTGTGTTGTAATGAAGCTGTGACAAAGGCCTGGAGGAACAGGACACAGGGAATGGCTTCCCACTGCCAGAGGGCAGGGATAGGTGGGATATTGGGAAGGAATTCCTCCTTGGGAGGGTGGGCAGGCCCTGGCACAGGGTGCCCAGAGAAGCTGTGACTGCCCCTGGATCCCTGGGAGTGTCCAAGGCCAGGCTGGAGCACCCTGGGACAGTGGAAGGTGTCCCTGCCCATGGCAGGGGTGGCACTGGATGGGCTTTGAGATCCCTTCCAATCCAGTCCAGTCTGGGATTCTGTGACTGAACGAATCCCTGTGCTGGATGTCTCTGGAGAGCTGGGAGTGCCATTTTCAAACCCCAGTTGGAGGGAAGGACCTCACAGGAGTAACTCCTGTCTCCTTTAGGAGGCTGGAAGGTTTTTTGCAGCTTGTGTAGATACACAGTTTGTACTTTCTCATCTGCAAGTCCTGTCAGAATCGGGTCCTTATTTTTTAGCCCAGAAAGAAAGGAAGCTTTTAACCCTTTTCTGTAAGAGCACTGATGGGTTTTTAGAGATGAGAGAGCAACCAGGCCTTGAGTTTGGTGCAAAAGGGGCCATGAGTGAGTGTTGTGTTATTTTGGGGCTGCTGGAGCTCATCCTGCAGCTGGAGGGGAGGGCAGTGGCCTCGGGGCCAGGCAGGGAGCACGAGGCTCTTCCCCCAGTGACTCTTTGGACCTTTCCCTCTGCAGCAATGGCAGATGAACGTTGGAGTCAGCGAGGACAACGGGCTCTTCTCCTGCTCCATCTGGAGGTGTGTTCTGTAACCTCAGCAAAACCAGCAGTCAGGCAGGTGGGCTGTGGGACAGGGACCCTCCCGTGGATTGGGACCCTGCTTCCCAGATGGATGCACTTCCCTGCAGGCAGGGTTTCCTCTCCCAAGGTTTGCTGTGACTCTGGGGGGTTCTGGTTTATATTCTGTGTTCCCCTCTCCCACCTTCTGCTCTGGATGGAACAACAAGAGATCCAGAGGTGGCTGTGGAGGGAGGGAGGGGGCTGGGAATCCTTCCCTCCTCTGCACCTCCACCCTCTCTGCCGCTGACAAAGACTCTGCTTTCTCCTTTCAGGCCCCAGGGGAAGTCTTATCTCTTCTTTACCCAGTTTAAAGCTGAAGTGAAGGGAGCCAAGATAGAGTATGCCATGGCTTATGTAAGTCCCAGCTGATCCCTTGGAAGGAGGAGTGTGGGAGGCTGCTATAAAACATGAATTAGACATGGAAAACATTTATTAGACATCTGTGCAATGAAATGTGCTCCATCATGTCCCTAATTAGAGACTGGTGGCAGGCAGGAGAGGGGCTGCACGTGGGCTCACCTGCACCAGTGTGTTTGTGCCCCCACAAATCCCTGGATTTGCTGGGAGGGGGCTCCAAAAGACACTGCACAGCAGGAGTCTTGGATTGCCTCAACAGATTGCATGTGACAAAGTCAATGAAACCTCTCGGGGTGTTTTTGTCTGGCTCGTCCTTCCATTTCCCAGTCTTTAGGGGTGAGGTTTTCAATCACCCCAGGAACACAAGTCTGTGGTTTAATAGGAAATGGAAAAACAGCCAGAGATTTTCCTTCACATTTCCTTTGTGGATTTAATTCTTTGACTCCACATAACTCACAGTTTTGTTCTTTTTTTAAAAACATGCTGCTGTTTGGTTGCTTTAAATGCTGTAGCTTCTTGGATTGCCTCAGGCTCTCACACCTTCTTCCTTCCTGTTTCAGTCTCAGGCTGCTGTGGGGGCCCAAAATGACATCCCCTTAAAACAGGAAGAATTTGAAATCACTGAAACAACAGGTCTGTGATGAGAGAACTGTGTGGGAATGGGGCTGGTGTGGGAGGCACTTTGAGCTCAAATACTGTACACTGAGAGGACAGTGTCACGGGGCCAGGGGTACAGTGCTCTGGACCCAGCACTGGCAGCAGATTTTGGGGCTCCCATTCCAGTTAAATGGGCTGGGGGGAGGAGGGTTTGTCCCCCCAGCCTGTCACGTGCAGGAGGAGGAAGTTCAATGCCCGACTTGCTGCCTTTCCCACCCTGGAAGGGACCCAGCGGGGCTGTTTTGTTCGTGCTTTTGTGCTTTTTTGGGCTGCTTTGTTCGTGCTTTCCCATCTGTTGATCCTGTGCTTGTTCTCTCTCTCTCTCCAGTGTCTCACAGGGAAGGCAAGTTCCGTTTTGAACTGTCCAAGCTGATGATTGTAGCCAAAACACCCCGTGACGAGCTGTGACCCCGAGGCCAGGCCTGGACGGGGTGTTTTGGCCGGGAGAACGTGGCAGGAAAAGAGGATTCCTGGTGAACTGCGGGGTTTTTCTTTTGGGTTGGCCAAACCTTTTCTGTTTTCCATATTGAAACGTGCTGGGGTCCAGTGCAAGTGGGGCTGGGAGGTGTGAAGGCAGATTTAATTCTGTCTTGTGTCGGAGTGCCAACGTGCTGTGCAGCTGGAAACCTCGGGGGCTCCTGGAGCACAGGCAGCTGTTCTGTGCCCTCTCTCTGCTTGGCTGATCTGCTGAATATGGCAAAGCTCCCGTGGAATGGGGGCTCCTTATCTCCTTTCCTGGGAAGAGCAATGCAGGAAGATAAGTGGCTGGATTTAAGCAGGGTTTGCTAAAGGGAAGTTGTTAACTCTGTACTCTCTGGAGGGGAGATGGGATTTCTCTCTGCACAAGCGTGACAGGAGGAAATAATTAATTTAGGAGGAGGAAGGGATGGAGTTGGCCAAAGCTCTCTGACTCCTTATTGAGAGATCATCCCTGGGGGGGATGCCCTGAACCTGCCAGAGCTGGGTTGGGATAACTTGGTTGGGGGGAAGGCAGAGCAGCTTATTCTGACACAACCAGGAATCAATCCAAGCAACACTTCCACGTCTCAGCACAACTGCAGGACTGTTTTATACCTACAGAAAAGTGATTTTTTCTTATCTAGAGTAATAACAGGGAATGTGCAAATGTGTAAATACAGCACAAATAAAGAAATGAAGCATCGTGCTCTGGCCTGAGGTTGCTCTGCCCCATCTCACCACATGTGCCCATAACTTCCAGCTCTGACTCCTCTCCAACCCGGGGGGCACAGGAATTGTTCTCTAAGGCCACTTCCCCCTGCCCTGCCCGGGGTTGCAGCACCTCGGTGGGCCCTGGCCACCTTCTCCACACCCCCCTGTGAATGTGCTGCACCCCCAGCCCGAGCTGTGTCACGCCCTTATCTGTGACTGCTGGAGCCAGGGCTGTGAAATGACAGAGATAGGGGCTTTATTTCTTCTATTTAATCTTCCAAGGCTGAAAGTTATCAGTGCCTCGAGCCAGCGGTGGGAACAGCAGCGAGCAGGAGCCTCGGGCAGCAGCCCGTGCCTGGAGACATCCCCTGGAACAGGAGGCACAAGAAGGTCATGGAGATAAGACCAGCTGAGATTGTGTGGTGTCTTGTGAGCTAAAAGGGCAATTTCCAGTGGTGGGAGCAGGGATCATCGTGCTGGGAGCTGTGGCAGCCGGTGCATCCCTGCTATGAGAGCACGACCCGGTTCCAACGTGCCTGGATCTGAGTCCAGAGTCACCCATTGCTGCCAGGGCTGTGCTTTGCTGAGCAGGCAGGGCACGTGGGCAGGCAGAGGGGCACAGAATCTGGGAGCAGCACTGCACAGAATCCCACAATGGTTTGGGTTGGAGGGACCTTAAAACCCATCTAGTCCCATCCCCTGCCATGGGCAGGGACGCCTCCCACCAGCCCAGGGTGCTCCAGCCTGGCCTTGGACACTCCCAGGGATCCAGGGGCAGCCACAGCTTCTCTGGGCACCCTGTGCCAGGGCCTGCCCACCCTCCCAGGCAGGAATTCCTTCCCAATATCCCACCTATCCCTGCCCTCTGGCAGTGGGAAGCCATTCCCTGTGTCCTGTCCCTCCAGGCCTTTGTCCCAAGTCCCTCTCCAGCTCTCCTGGAGTCCCTTTATATCCTGGAAGGGGCTCACAGGTCTGCCTGGAGCCTTCTCCAGGCTGAACAATCCCAATTCTCTGCTCTTTGTGGGATCCCAAACCTTTGCTACTGGTTTATGCTGGGTTTAACACCCTGTTTATTCCACTGGTTCAGCTCTGGCCATGCAAATCCAGAAGCTGTTGTGCCATGGAGCAGGGACAGCCCAGCCAGCAGCAATGCCAGGGAACAGAGAGTACAAGCCCCTGGTCACAGAGAGCCATCACCATCCTGAAGACAAACCCAGCTGTCCCCAGGGCTCATTCTGTCACTGTCACTCACCACTGGAACCACCGCACGGAGCTCCCAGGCCAAACAGGTGAGTTTATTTAAATAACTCATCAGGGCTACAGAGTTTGCTAAAAAGGAACAACCATCACTCAGACATGGGAAATGGGTAAAAAACCATGGAGAACTTTGGAGAAATACCAAGGATGGTGTTGGAGCTGCCACAGTGGTCCCATCACGGGAGGCTGGGGGGTTGTTGGGTGGTACCTGGGATGCAGGGAAGGAGCAGGTCCCTCCAGCTCCCTTGTCCAGGTGAGGTGGGATCCTCCTGGTCCCAGGGACTTTGAGGAGACCAAAGCCCACACCTTCCTATCCTGGGCAGCACAGTTCTGGACCATGATTTGCTCCCACCACGCTATGGAGCTGCTGGAAGAAAACCATGGAGCTCCAGACCCCTCCAGTAACGGGGCCTCCCAACCAGCAACACCCCACCTGCTCAGACACACCTTCCAGAGCTCTTACACACCACGAGGCTTTGGTTCAGTTTTTCCCCAGAGGGTTACGACAGAGTTCAGGGCTCAGAGTCCTTGGACTCTGAGCTAAGGACACTTGGTGAGCAAAGGAAATCAAACTGTACAGCAGGAGCCCAAAATCCCAGGATGCCCCAGTGCCAGGGAGGGGTTTGCAGCCCCTGGGCAAGGGGTGGACAAGGTCAGGAGGTTCAGTCTTTTGTAGAAATGAGGAGAAAACAAGTTAGCACTGCAGAGAGGAGGGGACCTGGAGCCTGGTGGTGGCCAGAGCAGGCAAACACCCCAACTTCAGCCCCACGGGAGGCAGAGCCCGGCTGCCAAGAGCCCCCCTGGCCAGGCTCAGATGCTGTCCTCCTCCAGCATCTTGTTCACCCCCTCGCAGATCCTCTTCAGGTGGGTGCGGTAGGGCTCGGCAGGCCCGTAGAGCGCCGAGAGGAACTCGTAGTCCGCAAAGTGGTTGAAGACGTGGTTGATGCGGGAGTGGGACTTGGCCGTGAGGTGCCCGTTGACCGCCTGGTGCAGCAGGTCCCGGCACTCGGTGAGCACCCCCGACATCACCCTGCGGTCGAAGGTGAAGTCTATCTGGTGGAAGCTGACGGCCGTCATGGCCAGGGTGTGCACCTTCTTGCGGAACCGCTCCATCACCAGCAGCTCCTCGGGGCTGAACTGCCCGTTGCGGTACAACACGCCCAGCTTCATCACGATCTTGATGAGGTTCTTGATGATCTTCTGGGCCTCCTTGCGGTTGTGGGTGTACTCCTTGGTGGCCCGGTACAGCTCGTCCAGGATCTCGCTGCTGGTGTCGTCGATGAAGACGTTGGCGATGGTTTTGGTGGCCATCTTGCTCAGGAGCTTCTTCTGGGCCTGCAGGGCCAGGCTCTTGGTGCTGAAGGTGTCCATCTCTGTGAGGGGAAGAGGCACACACAGATCAGACCATGCCCTGTGCCCGTCCCCACCTCACCTGCAGCCTGGGCTAGTGGAAGGTGTCCCTGCCCACGGCAGGGGTGGGACAGGATTGAGCTTTAAGTTCCTTCCAACCCAAACCATTCCCTGAATTGATGATTCCTCACCTTCCCACACAGCCTTTTCGCAGGAGAAAAAGCATCTGCAGCCAACAGCCAGACCGAGGGAGCTGCTGGGTGCCAGGGCAGGCAAGAGCTGAGCTCACGCCCAGGTTTTGCTGGTGGGATGAGTTATGGGGTGTTCCCACCTTCCTTCTCCCAAATTCTCTGGAGAAGCTCCAGTAAGTGAGGTGTCCCTACCTGAGCACTGCCTGTGCCCCTCCATCCCCGGCTCCCTCCTGCGACCGCCGCACTCCCGGCGCAGGAAGGGCTCTTGCCCCATCACTTGAACATTTTTCCTTCCTTAAAACCTGACTCATTTCCTGCGGGGTGAGCTGGGGACAGCCCAGGTGACAGCTGAGTCACCCCACGGCCACGTGCCACCTCCAGCCCGGTGCTCGGTGAGGCCGGGGCGGCACGGCCGGTTTGCAGCACCCCGTGGTTTGTGTGGGAGCCCTTTTCCCTGGCACTGCCCTGATCCACCCACACGAGCTGGGACTTGTTCTGCCGCTGTCTCGGCTCCTCCGGCACCAGCACGAGCGTCTCATGGAGGTGAATAATTCAGCAAGACAGCCCCTCACCTACAGCCCGGCTCTGCGTCCCGGCGGGACCAAATCCATCACCTCGGGCTGGTTACGGCTCTAAAAACCGCTGTGAATGAATAAAACGCCGCCAACCCTGGAGATGCATCTTGGCCTGGGAAACCGCAGAGCTACAAATCACTGGGAGGCGAGAACAGCGTGAAAACAACCGGCTCTGGAGCCAGGATGGATGGGCAGAGCTGGGGCTGCTTATGCAAGAGGCTGCACATGGCATGGACAGCCTGGCAGAGCGGGAGGGCATGGGATCACGCTATAAATACATCCCCAGGGAGGGGAGAGGAGATATTTGAGCTAAAGGATGCTGCTGGTGTGAAGATGGATGGGGATAAATTTGCTGTGGATAGAGAGGAGGTTTAGATGGGATACTAAGAAGAAATCCTTCCCTGGAGGGTGGGCAGGCCCTGGCACAGGGTGCCCAGAGAAGCTGTGGCTGCCCCAGCCCTGGGAGTGCCCAAGGCCAGGCTGGAGCAACCTGGGCTGGTGGAAGGTGTCCCTGCCCATGGCAGGGGTGGCACTGGATGGGCTTTGAGGTACCTTCCAACATAAACCATTCTGGGATTCCAGTGCAGAACTGAATCTGTCCCCACCACGGGCAGCTGTGTCCCCCCCAGGCCAAGCTGCCACCCCATCCCAGACCCCTCTGGGGCCCCCCAATCCCACTCCTACCCCTACGGAGCAACAACAGGCTCTTGGGAGCAAATCCCAGCTCCCCACGGGGCTGGCTGTGGCCAAGGCTCACCCAGCCAGTTGTGCAAGGAGGATGGAGCTGAGCCCTGACTTCCTGAGCATCCTCCATGCTCCCCAAACCCGAGGGCAGCCAGGGCTCCGGGGGGTGTGAGTTATGGGTTCAGTGGTGGTGCTGCCACGGGAGCCGCCGCCTGCAGCGTTATTTACAGCCCTCAGGAAAAACACACAGCTCTGGAAGCGCTTCCTTCGACGGGAAAGCATCGACTCCTGCCAGCAGGAGCTCCGAGCTGAGGCTCCTGCTCTTCCCAGGACAAAAAAGACAACGCAGGGGTTGTGTGACAGCAGCTCCCAGGCGGGTCAGGCTCATTTTGTGCCCATGGCTGAGTCCAGGAGGTGCTGCCGGAGCTGAGCCCAGAGGGACAGGCAGGGTGGGCAGAGGCAGAGGGCCCCATCTCCTTTCCCTTGGCACTAAGGGCACTTGCTTTGGCATCCTGTCCAGAAGGAGCAGGGCTTTGCCACCTTGGAAGTCCCCTCCCTGGTGGTTGTGGGTGCCCTGGGCTCCCTGCCGGGAGCTGTGCCTGGATAAATAGGAATTCCCACACTGGGCAACCAGAGCCATAAAGTGAGTGCAAACTCCACCTACAGAGCCCATGAAAAATAGGAAGTGCCGTCTCCTTAGAGCTGCCCACGGCTCCCAAATGCCAGCTGGAATAACAGATCAAGCCCCTGCTCCCTGCAGCAAACAACATCCCTCTGCTCACAGCCCAATCCTGCTGGGCACCGGGGCAAGGAGGGTCACTCCTGGGGGGAAACTGAGGCACAGAGGGGTCTAGGGACCCCAAAAGTGGTATAGGGACCCTAAAAACGCAACCAGCTCCTTCCCCAGCTCCCACGAGCTGTTCCACAGGTCACCCCCTGCAAACCCCCAGGCAGCCCCAGCTCACCTCCGTGCTCAGCCCTGGATGGTTCCCCCGGCACCCTCCACACCACGCTCTGCCCACCAGGACCTGCTGACTCAGCACCGGCAGGGGGATTTCACCGGAACGAGCCGTTTCCCTGCCGGGAAGGGCCCCGCGACCCCATTGTTTGCAGAGGGGCTGCTGTCGGCGCACGGAAGGACCAAGTCTTGCCCCGAGCAGCAAACACGAGCCTGAAATAACCCACTTCGCTTCCTTCCTGTCGCTGAAGTTTCCAGCCCATCTCTGGGCTCGGGTTCCCCCCCACCCCCTTCTTCTTTTTAGTGAAAACGCCCTCAAAAACAGCTTCTTCTCCTTCCGAAAAGGAGCAGTTGGGTGTTGCTGTCAACGAGTTCCTCCCCGCTCCGGAAGAGCGCGGCGGGGCTGTGGTCCCAGCAGAGGCTTTGGGGACAGGCACAGCCCTCCTCGGGTGGGTTCCCACCCTTTTTGGAGGTTTTGGGGGGATGTTGTGCAGCCCTGAGCGGTGGTGTGAAGGGTGGGATGTCCTGTGAGAGGACACGGAGGGTGTCCCCGCCATGGGATGGATGTGCTGCCCTGGGGAGGGACACGTGCCGTGGCCACCTCTGACTGGTTTGGTGTTCACCCACCAGGACGGCACCCACAGCACCTCACCCAACACCCAGCTGCGACCTCACCCCCCGGGGGCCCCAAAAAAACATCTCCCACACCATTGTGGGCACAAGCATCAATTAAAGCTTCTGTTTGTGGAGGGCAACACAAGACCCCCTCATCCTGCTGGCACCTGGCACTGGTGGCACCGGCACCTGCCATGCAGAGCTGCCAAGTGAGCACCAGCCAGAGCCCCTTAATGGAGAGGGGCCGAACCCAGCGGTGTTTGTAACCTCCCCAGTTATCATTCCGACCTGTCCCAGAGATCCATCACCCTGCCTGTCCCCAGCACCTGGTTCCCACCAGCAGCTCGTCCCCCACGCCCCCCCAGTTCCCTTGGCAGCGGGTGAATATTTCATGCAGGAAAGGGAAAGCACTTAAATAATTTATGGAGCAGCGCAGAGGGGGAGGCTCCACGAGCTCCAGCTCAGAGCAGAGGCACCGCTGCATCCTCCTCCTCTCCCTCCTCCTCAACAGGGCCACAGTAACTTGTAGTGTCTTGCTACAAGTTTCCTCCAACACGGAAACATCATTTCCCAACTGAGATAAACATTTAATAGTGGAGATCTCCCTGGCTTTCCCTCCATCCCACACCCTGTTTCCTCCCACCACTTCAGAAAGCACTCCTGGCTTTTCACCCCAGCATTCCCATTCCCCTGAGTCCTTGGTTAAATGCCAAGGGGGTGGAAGGGATCCTGCTGCTCCATCCCCCGGCATCGCCTTCCACCCGCCCCCGGTGCTCCAACCCCTATTAATTAATTAAACCCTGCCGTGCTGGATTACAGGAGACGGGTCGGGGTGCCGGGACGTAACCAGAGAGCCCCCCAGGCTGCCCCCCACCCCTCCCACTCCCACAGCCCCTTTTACCAGCGCTGGGAGAGCGGAGGAGGAGGAGGAGGAGGAGGAGGAGGACGGGCAGAGCAGGAGGAAGGGCGCGTGGCATCCCTCGCAGGTTGCCATGGGTGCCAACAGGGGCTGGCACAGGGGCCGGGCGCG
>WBMV01006430.1:39251-53962 GCA_013396655.1 Campylorhamphus procurvoides
GGTGAGGGGGTGGGCTGGGCATGTGGGGGGCACTCAGCTCCCCTCAGTGCACTCCTGTGTGCCCAGCATGCAGACCCCCCAGTTTCCATCTCCAGGAGAGCCTCAGGGCTGTTCCCATGCCTTGCACAGCCCTGCACTTCACTCCAGCCCCAGAGCGGGACCCCAAACCCTCCCGGGGTCCCTGCAGCAGCTGAGGGGGTGCTCGGCTGGGGTCACACCAGGGGGAGCGCCCACAAAGCTGTGTCCCTGCCAGGTCGATGCTGCCCACGTGGATGGAGCAGCCACTGCGGATCAGCGGGGATGGGAGCTGGCGCCGCATGAAAACAGGGAATAAAAGGAGAAGCAGCAGGATCTGGGCCAGCTCCGAGTGGCCTCTCCCCCCGTCCCTCCTCTCCTTTCAGGGGAATGAAACGGGGCTTTGCAGCGGCTCCTCTCCTGCCCGCTGAGCATCGCCCGTCCTCGGGGTGGCTCAGAGCTCATCCCGCCTGGATACCCGTCACACCACCAGTAACACCAGTCCCGGGTGCGGGGGTCTCCGCTGGGGCCAACGTGGAGCATCCCCGGGAGGCAGTGCCTGAATAATTCAGGATTGCTTCGCGAGAGAAACAGGATCTGCTGCCCGCCGGGTCGCACAGGGGTGCTGGGAAGGGCACGGAGCCGCTCCCTGCCATTCTCTTCATCCCCGGTGTCGCTTTGTCACACCACTTCGAGGACCCTTCTCCACCAGGATGGAGAGCAGGTTGCTGTCACATCCCGGCTCCAAGGGGACCAGGTCCCAGGGAGCGCCCCAGCACCCTGCCTGGCTGAGCCCGTGGCTGTGCAGAGGAACAGGATGGGGACAGGATGGGGACAGGGTGTCCCCAGCACCCACCTGTCCCCATGGGGATGGCACATGCCAGACCCCAGCAGCTCCTGGGACAGGGGATGGTGTCGCTCCCCATAAAGCCACTATTGTCACCGGGGCACGTGTGGGGTGGGGAAACTCCCGTCGCGGGGCGGTGAATCCCTCAAGCCCTTCCCTCTCCCGCATTTCGCATTCCCACCGCTCCCTTCCCTCCCGCACAGCTGTGCCGGGCCACAATGGCCCCTTCTTGCCGCATCACCGGCGCCGGCTGCGCTGCCTCGGCCCCTTCCCCAGCCCGCAGCCACCCCGCTGGCAGCCGAGGCGGAAAAATTCATCCCAGCGAAGAAAAAAATCCATCCTGGCAGGCACCAGCTCCGGAGGAGAACCGTGAGCAGGGTCAGCTGTCCTGACCAGTTATCCCAGTGATGTTCCGGGATTTTTAGCCGGAGTTGGATGGAAGGAAAGGCAGGGTGGAGCACTCTGGGGTGCTGGCAGCTCCCAAAGGGTGGCTGGTGAGACCACGGGACTGTCCTAAAGTTGTGGGGACAGGCAGTGGCTGTGGCATGGCCACCCATGTCCCGAATTCCAGGATTGTATCCCCAACCAGCTTCATCAAGGAGGAGAAAAAGAAGTAGGCAGGGCTCGGCATTGCCACCAGAATCCTGGTGGCATCCTGGTGCCATTAGTGCCACCAGTGCAAGCGGGGCCCCAGGGGGATACCTGGGGACTGATAATTCAAGGTGCCCCCAGGGATTTGCTGGTCCTCAGGCTCCCAGGTCCAGGGAAGGGTGCAGCCCCCCGGGGATGAGGTGGAAATGGGGGCACAGGACCCCCTAAGCTGGAGGGATGACACTGAGGGTGCTCAGTCACGGGGTGGGGGCATCTTTGGAGTGGCGGGCACCTTTGGGGTGCCAGGTGTAGCCCAGTTGGAGACAAAAGTTGATGAAGGTGGGTGCTGATGGGTGTCCCAAGGAAGGGGCAGGACACACCATGAGCTGCACCTCAAGATCACCTTGTCACCACACACTGGGGGACACTCTCACCCAGAGATTCAACCCTTTTGCTGCTGGTGCTTCCCCAGGGCCACATCCCTGAGCAGAGCAGTCCCCCGACACTGTCCTGGGCACCCCCAGTGCACATCTGGCCCCGTGCCACATCTGGAGCGAGTGCCTTCTGCCTCTGTTTGTTCACAGCGCAGCGGCAGCAACGCTGAGGCTCGTTAGTTAATTAAAGCTCGATCGAAGCTGTCGTCAGGCAGTGCCGCTCCTCGAGAGGCTGCGATGCTCCCATCCCCCGGGAAGGGATGAAGGACGATGCTCGGGGGACGGAGACACCCTGGGGAGGCAGTTTTTGTGATCACCTTTCCCGGGAGGAGGCAAAACTCCACCACTGTCCTGGGGACACTGTGCGGTGTCGTGTCACTGCCTGAGCGTGACCCACTTCGCCAGGCTCTGCTGAGCCCTGGGTGCCTCATTTGGGGCTGGGGGCTGCTGGGGGGGTCCCTGCCATGCCGAGCCGAGCACAGGGCCCCGGGCACTCCGGGACAAAAGCGAATGTAGGTTAAGCACAAAGTGCTGCGGCTGCGGCTCACGGAGCCCACTCTGCCGCACCGGGCGGGGAGGGGGGGTCGGGGCAGGCGCCCGCCACTGCAATTAGCTAATTGCTCCGTGTTCCCTCGCAGGGGACGAGGGGGATGCTGTTACTGCTCCTGCTGCACTCTCCATTTAATCAAGCTACCCCGGAGGGCACCGTGCCCCCTGCGTGCCCCCCTGTGCTCTGGCGGGAGGAGGGGGAGCATGTGGCCCCCCAAACCTGCTGTCACCAACCTGGCTGGATGTGACACCCCCCAAGTCACTCGCTGGGGACAGTGGGGATGGTGCTGTCGTAGCACCAGGGATGGATCTGGCTTTCCCCCCACATATGGGAGGTGCTCTCATTTAGCAGGATCCCTCAGGGCTGAATTCTGCCCAAGTCGTTGAGAGGGAACCAGCAAAGCCCCCCTCAGACGGTGCCTGAGGTGAGTGGGGGAGCTGTGACATCACCAGGAGCCTGAGTGACAAGTGGCATCATCAGAGGTGGTCATTGTGTCACCTTGGGGGGCAGAGGGACCCCCAGGCTGTTGGACATTGGCAGCAAGGCTGGGGTGGGCAGACAGGATGCTGATGACATCATGAGGACGATCCATGACATCAGCTGGTGGCACTTAAGAGGGGGCAGAGAGAGGGGTCTGGGCAGGCTGTCCAGGGGCTCCCAGCGTGAGGAGGAGGAGGATGGTCCCATGGAGCAATGTCCCCTGCTCATGGCTGCAGAGCCTGTCCTTGGTGCTGGTGACATATTGACTGACAATTCTTAATCAAGTGGATTATTAATTAGCAGCAGAGCTGGCTGGTTAATCCTTGGCCGGGCTGGGAGCCGTGGTTTGTGCTGACAGAGCCTGGGACTGTGACAGGGTCAGTCATGTGCCACCATTCTGGGACCTGCTGGGCCAGGGCCCCCACACTGGCCCGGGGCATCCCACTGGCACTGGAAAGGTGTGGATGGCATCCACCCTGGGGCCTCACCCACCATGCACACTGGTGCCCCAAACCCCACGGGATATCGACCCAAACCCCATGGGATTTCACCCCAAATCTGATGGGTGTCACGACAGGATGTGCCCTGGCACAGTGGGACAGGCGGCTGGTGGGTGGGCTGTCCCTTTGTGCCATCTGGGTCATGCGGGTGGAGGTGACATGTGTGTCCCCAGTGCCACCCGTGTCCCCAGCCGCTGCCGTGCTGGTTGTGCCATGGAGGGTGCAGAGTGCTGGGCACCAGCCCTACATGGTGCACCCCCCTGACCTTGCCTGTGGGGTTGGTGCCCTCAGGCCACACGTGTGACCACGACCCCATTGTCCCCAGCCCAGCCCGGGGGTCCCAGCGGGACCTTCCAGGTGAAGGGGGAGGGGACCAGCCCCTCCGTGCCCACCTAAGCCCACTCCAGAGCCCTTCTCCCCGCAGCCGCTGCCAGACCCACCCCCATTTCCCTGCCTGTCTCAGCCATCTGCCGAGATCCCCGCGGGCAGGGCAGGGGGGCACTTTGCTCCCCAAATCCCCACCCCGGTGCCGGTCCCAGGACACCACCGGGATGTGGGCTCGGAGCGTTTTGCTCCCCGTTTTGGTGCAGACGATTTAATTTCGGTGCTAATCCCTCCCAGCGCCGGGCTCGCTTCCCCGCGCCGCTCCCGGCGGCGATTTCCCAGCCCTAATTAAAGCTCGGAGCGTGTGGCGGCGGCTCCCTGGGGATGCTTCCCTTGCTTCCCGCTTTCCCGTCAACATCAAGGGGAGAAACCGATGTTGCTGGCGAAGTTAATGCCGGCAGCAGCTGAGGGAAGGGGAGAGCAGCCCTGAGCCGGCAGCGGGAGCGGATCCGGAGGTGAATCCCACACGGAGCGCTGCCTGGGGGTCTGTGCGTGGCAGGAGGGCTCGGGGCTGGTGGGATGAGCTGTGCAGGTCTCAGCCCAGCTCTGAGCCCCGTCTGTGGCAGCTTTTGGTGGCCTCACTGGGTGGGGGGTGTCACCAGAGAGCCGGATCCCCTGCCCAGGCGTGCCCAGGTCTGGCAGCAGGGGAGGTTTGGGGTGTCACAGCCATCCCTCAGTGTGGCACTGCTGCTGTTCCCCTCCTGCTTCCCATCTGCATCCTGAAATGACCCCTCATGGCCCAGAGCACCCCACTGACCCCTGGTGAGGGACACCCAGCCTGGCAAGCTGGGAGAGCTGGGAGAGCTGGGAGAGCGGAGCCGCCTCTCTCCTTCCAGGCACCTGCCAAGCAGCTGAACCCCAGACATCTGTGCCTGCTCCCAGCTGCCAACCGGCTGCACTGGGCACCCAAAAACCCACCCGCAGCCCCCCGGGGTGGTTTCCCAGGCCTGGCAGGGGGATGGCTGCTGCAGGCAGGGATGCTCCGGCTGCCTGGCACGGCTGCTGCCTGCTTAATTGCGCTGAAAGCACAACAGATGGCAGAAGGGCTTCAAGATGTTCTTTTCCAACATTTTGGGCTCATTTGCTCGCCTTCCTCCAAAACAGCTCCAAGGAGGGAGGTTGGGAAGAGCCCTGTGTGCATGGGGCGGGGGATGACCCGGGGGACAAGTCCAGTGGTGCAGCTGGGGAATTAAAGGGAATTAAAACACTTGCTGGGCTCACACTGCTCTGCTTTCTTCCCTCTGTAATCCCCGGGCCTGCTGCCCTTCCTGCCCGCACCTCCAGCACCTGCCTGCTGCTCCCTGGGGACAAAAGCCCCTTTGCCACGTGCCCCGGGCAGCTGGTGACAGCAGCTGGGTGCTGGGGTCACCCCCGTGCCATGGGGGGCTGTCGGGGGACCTCGTGGCTGCTTCCAGAGAGCAGGGTCCTGCCACGCTCCGCTGCCAGGCTGTGCCAGGCTCTGCCACTGCAGCACCAGGAGCCACAGCAAGGCCCAGCACACACCAGGACCCCGGGATGGTGGGTCACCCCCACCCTGAGCCTTGCTGGTCCATCACCCATCCCCGTCCCCCATCAATCATCTCTGTCCCCCATCAATCATCCCTGTCCCCAGCACCAATCCCTGTCCCCAGCACCCCTCCTTGTCCCCAGCACCAATCCCTCTCCTCAGCACCCACCCCTGTCCCCAGCACCCATCCCAGCCCCTCCACCTGCTCCCCGCAGCGCTGGGGGCCGAGGTGTGTCACCACGGGCCTTTGATGCATTATTTATGAGGCAGGTGACCTCATTCGTTCAGATTGATTTTCCTCCGTGTCACTCCAATTCCATCCTGCTCCTGGAACCGGCGGGCGGGCGGCACGTCAGGTACTGAGCCACGGGGGCAGGCAGGGGCACGAGCCAAAGGCCCTTCGCCAGCTCCAAAATTATTAATATTAATGAAATATTAATCTTATCACCACCAGCGTCAGTGTCAGCATTGTTATAATTAAGGATTGTAAAATAAATAAACATATTATTATAACAACACAGCATTATTATTATTTTTATTATATGATGACGGAGATGGAGAAGAACAGGACGATGGAGACAGACAAGAAGACAATGGAAATAGACAACAAATGTTTAATAAACTAAGAAATTATTAATAAAATGTTCTGATTTTTCTGAACTCTGACTTTTGTTGTTCCTTCCAATAACAACCATTTACAAACCTTGGGTGCTCCCCTCCTCTTCTGGTTGGGTCATCACAACATGTTAATAAAGATGCTGATTCTTCCAGCCCTGCCTGTCTGTTCCTGGTCCATCTCAGGAGCAAGGCATGTGTTGGCAGCCCAAATAATCCCAGAATCAGAGAATATCCTCAGTCGGGAGTGACCCACAAAGATCATACAAGTCCAACTCCTGGCCCTGCAGAGGACACCCCAGCAATGCTGCACCCT
Source organism: Campylorhamphus procurvoides (assembly GCA_013396655.1). Classification (NCBI taxonomy): domain Eukaryota; kingdom Metazoa; phylum Chordata; class Aves; order Passeriformes; family Dendrocolaptidae; genus Campylorhamphus; species Campylorhamphus procurvoides. The sequence goes on from WBMV01006430.1 coordinate 45,491, forward strand.
CAGCCAAGCACACCCTGCCAGAGCATTCCCCTGGACAATCATCCCCCCAGCAGAACATCCCTCCAGCTGAGCATCCCCCCGACAAACATCTCTCTGACTGAGCATCCCCCAGCTGAGCATCCCTTTGCCAGAGCATCCTCCTCCCCAGCTGAGCATCCCCCCAAAGGAGCATCCCTCTGGCTCAGCATCCTTCCAGCCGCGCACCCCTCGGGCCGAGCACCCAGCACTGGCCGATTGCCGATTCCCATGACAAACCCTCCACCAGCCCCAATTCCCCCACATCAGCCGTGCTTGATGACGCCGGGCCCTCAGCGCATCACCTGCCCATCCCTATTGTCACCTGACAATGGGAAGTGGCCAGTCCCTCCCCGGGAGCGCTATTAGCCCAAATATTTGCTTCCCGTCTCCAGGGTGACCGGGTTGCCAGCGCTCACCCACATCCCTCCTTTGATCACTCTCCTCTTGATCTCCAGCGCGCCGGGCCCGGCGCTCCTCCCTGTCACCTTCACCTCCATCCCTCCTCGGGGATGCGGGGACTGGGGGCATCGGCAGGGTCTGGGTGGGGGGATTCTGCGGTGGGGATGAAGGAACTGGGGCTGGGGGTGATGGAGATACGGGCTGGAGGATGAAAACAGGACTGGGAGTGCTGGAGATGGGGGTGAGGGATGAAGGAATGGCTGGGAGGGATGGACATGGGGATAAGGTGTGAAGGAAGGGCTGGGGCTGAAGGAGATGGAGGTGGGGGATGAAGAAAGGGTTGGGGTGATGGACATGAAGGATGGCAGTTCAACCTTGTTTCTATCTTTCCCAAAACTCATCCGGGTCCAACACCGGTTCTTGGGGTGGGGGATGGAGCTGGGAATTTTCCCCCAGAACAAGGGGAATTTTGGAGCCAGATGGGATCAGCTCCAAAAGCTCTGGAATTTGGCGGTGGCAGGGGAGGGATCGACAGCAATGAGCAATTTCTAAGCAGCGTTTTTAAAAAACAAAGCGAAATCTTCGCCAGAAAATGTTATTTCAATCCCTTCGGCAATTGCGAGTCGTTTCGAAGCGACGCTTTGTGTTCGGAATGGGACCCAAATCCAAAGGAGCAGGGAATGAAACGGCTGGGAACGCTGCTGGGAGCTGGGATGGAGCCACAGCGAGGAGCGTTGGGGTCTGGCAGCCTGTGGGGCCGCATCTGCACCCCCACATTATCCTCCTGTAGTGGGAGCACAGGTGGTGCTCCGGGGGTGCCACCCTCCTGGTGACAAGTCAATCCCAGTGTCCCTGCAACTGGGCAGGGGGGCTGAGCAGCCTTGGCCCTGTGGCCTTGCCCTTGCTGATCCAAACCCCGCAACGCCCCAACCCCACACTCCAAATCCTCTGGGAAGAGGGCAGGATCCAGCCTCCCTTCCCAAGAAGAGCGTGGCAGTGGGTTCTGGAGTGGGGGGATGTCATCATGGACCAGGAGGGACCAGGAGGGACCGGGAGGGATATCATCATGGGGCAAGGAGAGACGTGGGTGCAAGATCAGGAGGGATATTGTCGTATGGAGCAGGAAGGACCATCATCAGGGGATGGGAAGGTCTGGGGGTGCACCATTGCTCGGGGTCAGGAGGGACGTGGCCAGAGAACCAAGAGGGACATCACCATAGGACCAGGAGGGACCAGGAGAACCTGCAGGGAGCATTAGGGCCAAGCCTCTGACCCAGGAGGGATGCTGGCACACCGAGCCAGCAGAGACACCATCAGAGGCCAGAAGCCACCAGGAGGGACACTGTCACCAGGTGGGAACACCCGAGGCCACCGCGGCGCCCCCGGGAAGTGGGAATGGCCGGGGAGACGTGGCCGCCCGCACTTTGCTGCATGACGGTGATTAAGTTGCTTCCCTCCGTTATGGTCCCTCGGGGAGGTGTTAACCAGCTGCTAATAAAGACGGATGGTTCTGAAGTGGCGTCTCCGGAGCTTTTATACCCGTGGAATTTGGGGAAAAGCCGCCCAGGTGCCCCCCGACAGAGCGGCGGCCCCCGCTGAGCGCCCAGCGCGGGTGGGGCGACATCTCCGCGGTGGGGCTGAGGAGGGAGGGGACACCGGGGCGGGTTTTGGGGAGCTCGGAGGATGCCCCGAGTCCCCCGTGAGGCCGGAGCTGCCCCGGGGAGGAGAAGGGCGACCCGAAAGGCCGCGGGGGGCGGGAAAGCAGCAGGAAGAGGAGAAATCCAGCAGCAACTGCCCATTAAAATTCATGAAAGCTGCTAAAAAGCAGAGCTCCCGACTGCTGCTGACAAAGCCGGCGAGGGAGGCGGCGGTGCCGGCTCCGTGCAGCGGCAAATTTGGGGGTTCAGCCCCCCTTCCCAAGCCGGTTTCTGGCTGGGTGACACCACAACAAGGGGAGCTTCCTTGGCACCCAAGGACCAGGGGCGGAGGGGAGGGATGGAGGCTCCAAACCACATCCCGGCACCCCTTCCATCCCAGGGGGCCCCCAAGCCCCTTCCGCTGCCTGGAGGGGGATTTTCATCTTAGAGCTCATTTATTTTCCTTTTTCCCATATATTTTTAGCCCCCCCCCCACTCACAACCCCCCTCCCAGCTGCCTGCGAACAAGCCCCGGCTCGCTTCCCTCGCCGTAATTAGCAACGTTTCTGCAGGCAAATGGCAGTCGGGAGTGGAGGTGGCATTTCCTTAATTAAAACAATTAATTAGGGTGGGGTGAGAGGGAAGATAAAACATCTTCCCTATAGAAATGGCTCTTGGAGCAGCCGGTCCTCTATGGTGGTGCCAAAGCTGTGGCTTCCTCAGGGTGACAGTGTCACGCGTGTCCCTGGGGGTGCCCACCCTTGGGTGCTGCGCCACTGCTGAGCACCCCGGGGTGCCTTTTGGACCCTCATTCCAGCTCCTTGGCCTGCAAGGACAGGCTGCTTGTCCCAAACGTCGCTGTGACGGCGATGGCCAAGCCCAGCCGGAGCATCCCGGCGATGCCAATGCCGATGTGCCGGCCCCGGTTCTCTGCCGGGGTATAAATATCCGTGTGTTACTTAGCGACTAATTGCACGGAGCGCAACCGCGGGGGGTGCCAGCCCCTAATGAGGATCTGGAATCAAAGCTGCTAATTACCCCTGTGCCGAGCTGCTGCGTCGCTCTCGCTGGGCTCCGGCTGTCCGGCTGTGCCACTCGGCTCCCACCCGCATCCCTGTGGCATTCCCCGGCACCACCGGGCTCACATCCCCGTGCCAAGGGGGTCTGGGGGCACTGAGAGGCCACAGCCAAGGGTTTTCCCACCTAGAAGGCCTCTCCGAGGCAGGTGCCATCCAGCACCCCCAGCCTGGTCACAGGTCACATCCCTTTGGATGAACTGGCAGTGCCACGCTGGTACCAGGGGGTGCCCGTGTGTGGGTGGGTGCATGGGTGCTGTGTGTACATGGGGTGTGTGCCCATGCCAACACGGAACGGGCCTGTTTGGAACCCAAAGCCTTCCATGTGCTGGTGGAACCCCCCAGCCAGGCCGGTGGAACCCCCTGGCAACACCAACCCTCCCTTGGCCGCGTTGGTGCCCCTTGTTGGGCTCACCGAACCCCCGGCTTGAACCGGGACCTTCCACTTCATCCCAGAAGCTCCAACACTCGCTGATCCCCAACCGGCTCCCCAAAGGACAAGGCTCTGCCATCCCCAGCACTGGGACACCCTCCTGCTGAACCGCCCCCTCACCGTGGCACCCTCTGCCCACCCCGTGCTGGAGCGACCTCCCCCCAGGGCACAGAATTCGGGGTATCCAGCAGGAACATCCCCCCGGGCCCATCATCCTCCCGTGGAGGGGGGATTTTTTGTTGGCTCTGCGCACCACGTGGATGGTGGGAAGCAGGTCCCGGGTAAATATCTCCCGGCGGGTGCGTGCGGGGATGCTGCCTTCACAGGATTTACAGCTTCAAAGCCTCGGCCTCAAAGCCTGCAGATATCTTTTCATCATTTCAGCCGCGGTCTAATTACCCCGCTGGCCGCCGGCGCTGCCCGGCGCTCCCAGGTACAGCCTCTCTTAATAGCGGGGATTTATTATTTAAATGTCGGGTTTCAGCTCCTCGTTCCCATTCCGGCTTCGGGGGCGCCTGTGCCCCCCCTGCCCCCCAAAACCTGGGCACCCTGAGACACCAGCCCGCGCCGTTCGCGCTCTCCGCCTGCTCCGAGCCGTGACGAGTTATTAATTAACGGCGAGGTATCATTCCCCGCTCCATCCTCGCTGTAATTAGCTGGTGGGGATGCCGGGAAGCCGCGCTGCTTCACGCCTGCCGGAGGGGGATGAAGGCGACCGGAGTCATCCCAGCGCATCCCAGTGCTGCCGGCTGCTCCCCAGCTGCCAAACTGGGGCGGGTTCTGCCCCACCGAGGGCCGCTCGTGCTGGCGGCAGGTTTTGGCACGGAGCCTCTCGGTGCCCGTGATTTACGGCGGGCACGGACCCCGCCGCGTGCCGTGACGGATGCGGGAGCAGCCCCGGCCGCGGCGCCTCTTAATTAGTGGCTTTGGATTGATGAGCAATTGCAGCTCCCGCTAACGATGGCAGCGCTCACCCCGCTCAGCCCCGAGCGAGGGGTCGATGCCGCCGGTGCCGCTTCCCCGGCTTTTGGAGGGGCCGCCCGTCCCCGCTGCCGGCACAGCCGGGAGGATAATTTATGGTTTCGTATCAATGCCGCTGATCTTGGAGCTTTTCCAGCCTCCTCTTCCCTCTCCCCACACTGCTGTTCCTCGAAAGCTGCCTTCCCAGGATGGGATCCAGCTCCTCGCTGGGATGTCGCCGTCCCCGGCACCCCTGGCCGTGTCACCCCACGAGGACCTGGATCCCCCCTGTGAGGAGCTCCTGCTCACGCTGAGCTGGGACAGGGCTCTGCACGGCTCCGGCACCGGCTGAGCCCCTTCCTGCTCCCGCTTCAGGATGCTCCGGAGCTCCAGCCGCACGGGCAGGGCCGGATAACACCGTTCCCACGGGCTGGGAGCCCCCCGGGGCTGCGCACCCACCCGGGAGCCTGGGGGAGCGTGGGCACCCCAGCACCCGTTTGCACACTGTGATTTGAAGGTGCCAAATTGCCTTTTAGTGAATCAATTGCTCTGTGGGAGTGGAGTGTGGGGATCTGGCAGGGGATCTGGGAAGGCATCTGGGAGAGGATCTGACAGAGGAAGCTCAGCAATTAGCTGTGGTGTCCCCTCAGTCACGGAAACGATGCCAGTGCCACCAGCGGGTCCAGTTTGGGGGATACTTTGGGTTTTGGTGTTTTCTCAGTGGTTGTTGGAGCTCTTTGCAGCTGAAGGAGGAGAGGCAGGTCCGGGTGAGCAGAGCCCTGGGGATGGCGATGCCCAGAGGCCAGTGACGGGCACCAGGAGGGTGGCACTGTCAGAGAGCCCGGTGACCAGCACGGCACAGGCAGAGTTAAGGTGAGCGGCTGCAGGCACAGCCCTGCCAGGGGGATTATCCATATCCCCCGGTGCAGGCAATTCCCTGCCTTGTCCATCGATCCCTGCGAGGTGTTAAGAGAGGCTGGAGCATCGATCGGCAGCCAAGCCGTGGGCTCAGCGCGGCTTCCCCAGGCAGGGGGTGCAGGATGCGGCCTCAGGGTCTGGAGGCCAAAGAGGGCACAGAACCCCCCTGGGCACAGAGGATGGTGGGGTGGGGACGTGCTGGGCCATGGGAAACGCCGAGGAACCCTCCCCGCGCCCGCCAGGCGCCCGTGGTGTGCCGGCTTGGCACTTCCCCACCACAAACTGCTCCTGGCCCGTGGCCCGGCGCTCCCGGTGACAGACGGGGACATTAAACAAGGCACGGGCTGACGCCCAAAGCAGCCGGTCCTGCCACCCCTCAGCACCTGGGGTGGGTGTCTCCCCCAGCCCGGGATGCGGCGGGCACCGGAGCATCCATCAGCTCGGGGCATCGGGCACCGGGGGAGAAATAACACACCGATAAAAAAATCGGATTCCATTTTCCTGAGGAGAAAGGAAGGGCTAAAGACAAAAGAGGCCGTTTACCAACCGGCTGGCAGCCCAGGGAAAATTGCTATCCAGATAAAAAATCACAGATGAAGGAAGGAAGGAGCTGACCTTAACTCCGGTCCTTAGGCAGGGAGGAAGGGCAGGTTTTTCACCATTTAATTGGGTTTTTTTAGCATTTTGGGCGGTTTGTTTGCCCGACTTCAAAGCCAGGAGTGCATCATTTTTACTCTCTGGCTGTAATAATGGCATAAATAAAGAGGATTTTTTAAAGCGTTTTTTTTTTTGACTCTGTCCTTGAATTTAGTGAATTTGGTCGTTTTTTGAGGAACAGAACGCCAGTTCCTGAGGTTTATCCTCTTGGAGAGGCGACATCAGAGCTCCAGGATTGGACTGAAAGCTGGAAAATAGCTGATAGAGAGGGGGAAAAAATCCCAATAAATACCAGGATGGGTTCAGCAGCCGAGCTTGTGCCATGGTTTTGGGGGAAATTCTTGTGATCTCTTTCCTCTGCTGGCTGTGGGAGGGGATCCTCCATCCCCAGGTTTGCCCCCACAGAGAGTGTTGCCTGAGCTACCCAGGGGGGTGAAAAATGCTTTGGCTTCGGCTGCAGGGCCGGTGTTAGCCACGCTTGAGGGGAAAATCACAATCACTACCAGGGCCCCAAGCCAGGATTTTCCCCGGGAAGAGCCGTCCTGCCAGGGGGGATCCATATGGGGGACCGGTGGGATCCGTGCCAGCTGTGGGGGTGACCCCTTTGGGGGGCTGGAGGTGGTGGTTGGGTTTGGGAGGGGTCTCTTGGTGTGTTGGGCCACTGGGGAAACTGAGGCAGGGGTGGGAGGGAGGGAGGGGAACAGGGAGGGGTCAGTGGGACACATGGGGTTGGAAGGGGGATGTTCTTCTTCCCCCCCATCACCACACTGTGGGGGACTTTGTCCCTGCCCACCCAAAAGCCTTCACTCTGCTCCTCTTCCTCAGCAGCATAGGGAAACCTCAAGGATTTTATCCTTGTGAGGAGAAAGGAGGAAAGCTGAGGAGGGAGCAAGGGTGGGGGCAGCTCTACCACGTGGCAAAGTCCCTCAGCAGGGATTTGGGGGGACGGGCACCTCTGCGGGCCCCCCACCCTCCTCACCCCGGGCATTGGTTGGTCGCTGGAGGGAGGGAGAACTGAAAGGAGAATAAAGGAGGTTGTGAAAGTCACTGACTGGATGGAACCGGAGCAGAAGAGAGCTGAGAGGAGGTTAAAAATAGCCCCGGCTCGGTGGCAGGCTGGGGGGCACTGGGGAGGATTGGAGGAAACTGGGGGGATGTGGGAATGGACTGGGCTGTGGGGTTGGCTGGCCTTGGATGGAGTGGAACAGCTGGATTGAAAGAAACTGGGCGCCTGGGTGCACATCTGGACGGGCTCACAGTGAGAACAGCTGGTTTGGGGGCATGGGGGCATCAGCTGGGTGGGTGGCCCTGGGGTGACAGTGGGAACAGCTGGAATGGGGTCACGGGGCGCACATCTGGATGGCAGAGCCTTGGGATCCTGGGGAGAGCAGTCAGAGGGGCTGTGCAGTGCTGGCAACAGCTGGATTTGGCCTTGGGGAACAGCTGGATGGGAGAGCCCTGCGAAGGTGACAGCCATGGCTGGGTGACACTTATGGGGACCAGAGGCTGTCCCAGCGGGCACCGGGCCCAGCTGGATCCCCAAGGGACTCGGGGGACTCAGTTCCCTCCCAACCACCCTCAGAGCAGCCATAGAAGGTCCTTCTTTCTCTGGATGAACTCGATGAAGTCACCAGTCACCTCCCAGAGCAGGGACATGGCAGCGGGGCGGCAGGAACGAGGTCATTAAAGCAGAAAGAAAAATACATTAGAAATGTTCAACTGCTCAGTCTTGCCTGAAATGTGCTTAAATCAGCCCCGAGTAAACAATGAGACGGGATTAATCGCAATTAGTTTTCATTAGGAAGGTGGCATCACCCTCCCCTGCTCCCCAGGGGCTGCTCCCTGCCTGGCTGGGGGGTGTCCCAGCCGGATCCAGCCCCAGGAGGGAGGGTGACCACGTCCTGCCGAGCTCGGGGCTGTGGGAACTGCGGGATCCGCGACGAGGGGAACCCACAAATCCGCCCTATGCAAAGCCCCAGCTGGTCCTGCAGATAAACAGGGCCCAGGCTGGGCAGCCTCAGCCAGCCCTGGCTGCTGTGCCACGGGCAGGGCTCGGCCTGGGGGGGCTTTGGGGGGTGCTGGGGTTTGGGGTGCTGGTCAGTCCTGGGGTGACGTTTGGCCATGGGGGGTGATGGGCTTTGGGGGATATTTGGCCCCAGAGTCATGCTGAGCCCCAGGGTGATGCTCAGCCTTGGGGTGATACTTGACCTCGAGGTGATGATGCTCATCCTCGGAGCAGTGTGTGGCCCCGGGGTGGTGCTGGACCTCGAGGTGATGCTCAGCCCCCTTTGATGCTCATCCTCAGGGCAGTGTTTGGGCCTGGGGCGATGCCCAGCCCAGGCACAGCCCCAGTTTGTGCAGCCCCTCCCTGTTC
>WBMV01006430.1:82586-93587 GCA_013396655.1 Campylorhamphus procurvoides
CGGTGCCGAGGTTATCCCTGTGCCGGGGGGGTCCCGGTGCCGGTGGCCGCCGCCGCCCCGGCCCCGCCGGTCGGTGCTCCCGGTGCGCCCCGGGCCGGCCCCGCTGGGCGGCTCCGGTCACATGCGCTCGGGGCCGGGCTCCGGGGTATAAAGGGCGGCGGGGAGGAGCGGGGCGAGCCCGGAGCCCAACCGAGCCCAGCGGAGCCGAACCGGACCGAGCCGCCAGCGGTGAGCGCGATCCCCATCCCGATCCTGATCCCGATCCCCGTCCCGGTCCCGGTCCCGATTGCGATCCTGAGTACGATCCCGACTGCAATCCCATTTTCGATCGCAGTCCCGGTTCCGTTTTCGATTACGATCCCGGTCCCGATCGCAATCCCAATCCCAGCCGCGGTCCCGCCCGCAGTCCCGCTCCCAATCCCGGTCCCGATGGCGATCCCGGTGCCGCCCCCGGTCCCGGTTCCCGGGACCCCCCTGTCCCTTGTTTTCCCCGCCGCGTGGGAGCGGCCCCGACTCACGGAATGGGAAACTTTGGGTGCCCCATGCTGGGGGAGAGGGGGGCGCTGGGGGGCTCTGCCCCCTCTCACGGTCCTGTCCCGTCCCCCAGCCCTGCCATGGCCACCCCCGAGCCCGACACGGCGCAGCCCAAGGCGGAGGAGCAGCAGGTCAGTGGGGACAAGGACGGGCTGCTTTGGGGGGGGGGGCAGTGATCCCACCTTGGGGACAGGACTCTCCTTATCCCACCCTTCGGTGGGCGTGGAGAGCCCTGGGAGCCCCCCAGAACCATCCCTGGGGATTTGGGGGCACAGAGCGTGTCCCATTCCCTGGGAGATTGGGGGCTGCATCCCTCCCACGCCCACCCGGCCTCCATCCACGCCCCGCAGAGCATCGGGACACGCGTGGCCAACCTGCCCCTGGTGAGCTCAGCCTACGACATGGTGTCCAGTGCCTACAGCTCCACCAAGGAGAGCCATCCCTACGTGTGCTCCGTCTGCGATGCCGCCGAAAAGGGGGTGAAGACGCTGACGGCGGCGGCCGTGAGTGGGGCCCAGCCCCTCCTCACCCGCCTGGAGCCCCAGAGTGAGTGCCACGGGGTGGGCAGCACCCCACGGGGCTCGGGGGGCCCCCAAAACCCGCTCTGCCAGAGCTCTGGGGAGGCAGCAGCAGAGGGATGATCTGGGTTGTGTATCAGGTTTGTGGGGCCGAGGAATGAAGGGCTGGAGAAGCTGAAAGGGAGGCAGCACCTCCTGAGTTTTGGGGTACCTCAGGAATAGGCCCTTTCAGAGCCTCCTTCAAGGCAGCAGGAGAGGGAAAAGGTGTTTTCTCATTTCTAGTTCCATTCATCAGAAATTACACTTGCAAAGAGCTGGAGAAGTTGGAGGAAGGAGCACCCCTTGGGTGTTGGGATACCCCAAAACCTGGCCCTGGCAGAGCTCCCAGCAGGCAGCAGGGTATTAAACCATCTCTTTTCACATCCCCAGTTTCCTCTGCCAACGAATTCGCCTGCAAAGGGCTGGACAAGCTGGAGGAGAAGCTGCCCATCCTGCAGCAGCCCCCTGAGAAGGTACCACGGGTGGGTGGAGGGGACAAACACACTCAGGGACCCCCCAGCATTGCTTGACAGAGGTTCGTGTGTGTGTCCCCCAGCTCATCTCAGACACCAAGCTCCTGGTGACCTCCACGGTGACGGGGGCCAAGGACGTGCTGAGCAGCACCATGGCCGGGGCCAGGGACGCGGTGACCAGCCGGGTGACGGGCATGGTGGACATGACCAAGGGGGCCGTGCAGGGCGGCATGGAGATGACCAGGTCTGCGGTCAGCAGCGGTGTCAGCACTGTCATGGGCTCTACTGTGGGCCAGATGGTGGCCAGTGGGGTGGGCTCCATGCTGGAGAAGTCAGAGGAGCTGGTGGACCATTACCTGCCCATGACCGATGAGGAGCTGGGTGAGGAGCTGACCCCAAGGCCCCGGGCTGGGGGATCCAGGGCCTGGGCAGGGTGATGAAGGCTCTGCTGGGAGGTGGTGGTGGTGGTGGTGGGGCCACCTCAGCAGCTGCTGTCCCACAGCCAAGCTGGCCACGGCCGTGGAGGGCTTCGAGCCGGAGCAGCAGAAGCAGCAGCAGAGCTACTTTGTGCGCCTGGGCTCCCTCTCCTCCAAGGTGCAGCACCGAGCCCTCCAGCACTCACTGGGCAAACTGCAGAGTGCCCGCCAGAGCAGCCAGGACCTGCTGGCCCAGCTCCAGCACGCCCTCGACCTGGTAGGACCCGTCCCTGTGCCCCCTGTGTCACCCCGGGGTGTCCCCCAGCAGCCCACCCAGCCTGGGTTCTCCCCTCTGCCAGGTGGAGCACCTGAAGCAGGGCGTGGACCAGAGGCTGCAGGGAGGGCAGGAGAAGCTGCAGCAGATGTGGCTGGAGTGGAGCAAGAAGCAGCCGGGCGGGGACAAGGACCAGGTGCCACCAGAGGTAGGTGGAGGGCGGGGGGTCCCCGGGGTGACCTGCTGTGCGTGTGCCACCCCTCACCACCCCGTGTGCCCCCCCAGGCCATGGAGTCGGGCACGCTGGCCATGCTGCAGGGCCTGACACAGCAGCTGCAGAGCTCCTGCCAGCCCCTGGTGTCCAGCCTGCAGGGCCTCCCCTCCAGCATCCAGGACACGGCGGGGCAGGTGCGGCACAACGTGGAGGAGCTGCGGGCGGCCCTGGCCTCTGCCACCTCCCTGCAGGACGTGAGGGGCAGCGTGCTGGCCCGAGCCCGTGCCCACGCCACCAAAGCCAGGCAGCTGATGGATGAGCTGGTGGAGCACGTGGCCTCCAACACCCCCCTGACCTGGCTGGTGGGACCCTTTGCCCCCTCCAGCCGCCGCCCAGTGGAGATGAAGTAGCATCGTGGGGGGTGCTGGTCCCCCCCAAAGCCTCATTAGGAGCATCTACTAACCCCCCCCAGCCCACCTTGCCCCTAACCTTGTGCCTGTCAGTGTGGGGACACGTCTGCCTGCTCCCCACACACCTCTGTCCCTTGTCCCCTGCAGTAACGTGCCTTGGTTCCCCCAAGTGCCTCCTGGGGTCCCCTCCAGCCCCTGGAGGGTCCCCTGTGTCCCCAATGCCTTCAAGCCCCTGATCCCATCGGGTCAGAACAGCACAAGAAGCAATAAACTGGATAGTTTTGCACTGGACTGTGGCCTCTTTGGGGGCTGGGAGGGTGTTGGGTTGGCATCAGGCTCTGGAGGAACAACCCCCACCCCAAGCCCTGGGGACCCCCATGTCACCATCCCCTTCCACAGACAGGGAGCCCACCAGCCTGCCCCCTGGCCTGGTGGGAGTTGAGGCAGAGCTCAGCAAAGGTGCCAAGTTTGGCTGCCTCCTCCCCTTGCCAGGGACATCCATGGATGTCTGGCTGTGGTCCAGTGGGAATTTGGGGCCCCAGGGGGGTGTTTTCCAGCCCCAACCCTGGGCAGGGGGGATGTTGCTGCCTTTCCCTCCTCCCAGCCAGCGATGCCTCAAGAAAGACTCTGGGGCTCCTTGTGTTTTTCATTAGAAAACCCTTTATATTCATTTCATGTCGGTTGAAATCACAAGAAATTAGGTAGGAGGTCAAAAAAACAAAACAAAAAAACAACCAAAAGAAAAAAAAATTAAAAAATAAAAAGGGGGACAAATACAGACACCAGCACAGCCCCCCCACGGGCGGTGCCTCCGCAGGGACACGGGACAAGACCAAGGACATCGGCTACGTGTGACTTAGTGAAGTGACTCAAGCAGGGGATGAAGCAGAGGCTGCTCTGCCTTTGCAGCCTCTCCTCCTCCTCCTCCTCCNCCCTCCTCCTCCTCCTCCTCCTCCTCCTGCTGCTGCTGCTCCAGGTGGGAGCTGCTTCCTCAGCTCTCCTCCGCATCATCCGCAGCCTCCCGCTCCGCCCCGGCTCGCTCGGCCTTGGGATAGTCCTGCACGCTGCTGGGGCACAGAATCCCAATCCCAGTTCCTTCCCAAGCTGGGCAAACCCTCACCCAACCCACGGGTGCCCCCCAGACCATGGATGGAGGAGCCCCAGCCGTGCAGAGGACCCCAGGCAGCTCTAGCCCCCCACACTCACTTGTTGTGGGGCTCCTCAGACACCTCTGGCTCTCCAGCTCCCAGCCCTTGGCTTTTGTCCTTCTCCTCTGTGCCCTCTGATTTTTGGGACAGGGATTCACCATTCACAGGACCTGACAGGTCTACAGGGAAAAGAGGGAGAGGCTCAGGCACTTTGACCCTCTCATCCATCCTGACCCACGTGGGCCAAGATCCACAGCCACAGATTGTCCCTGGACACCCAACCGAGCCCAGGGGGACCCCAGGCCTGGCCTGACCCCAAGAGCTGCAAGAAGGGCCTCAAAGCCCCCATCCCCCAGCCTAGAGGCAGTGCCAGGGTGGATTTTCCCTGTCAGCTCCTCCAGGAATGCTCTTGCAGCACCAAGTTCCAAGGCAGGGACCTGGCTCTGATGGTGGAAGATCCCAGTCACCAGCTGCCTGTGCAAGAGCCTGAGCCAGTGCCCAAGGACATCTCCACATTCCTCCTTCACCCAAGAGCCTGGACCAGAGCTCAGGCTGCCTGGGAGGAGCCATCCTGGGCCAAAAACCAGCCTGGAGGCCCCCAGAGCCAGGGCGTGGGGCCTGAGGTTTGCCCTCTGCCCTCACTGTGCCAGCATTCCACACCCAGCCCTTTCCCACCCCTGGCACTCCAGCAAAACAGGGCCTGGAGGGGCTGATCCCTCCACCCCCGAGGCCAAGAGCCACCTCCCCGTGTCCCTGGTCCCCAGAGGGATGGGACATGCCCTGAGAAGAGCCTCGGGATCACACCCAGGGAATGGTCCTGGGATGTTCAGGGGGTGTTACCAGCATTTGTCTCCTCTTCCCCCTTCTCATTCCGTGTCTCCGCTCCCGACAGCTTCTCCTGGCCCTTCTCCACGTCCCCCTTGTCCTTCTCGGGCCCGGCTTTGTTGGCTTTCTGGAGGGCCTCCAGCTTTGGTCCCAGCACACGCGACTTCAACCGGGTGTACACCTCGGCTGCCTTTTCCATCACGTCCTTGTTGGCTTTATAGCGACGGATCTGGCCCGGGAAGCGGGAGGAGGGACCCCCTTAGAGCTGGGGGGGGCCACTGGGGCTCCCCACTCGCTCCAGGCAGGCCCTTGGCCCTCTGCTCTACCTTCTTCAGCGTGGCCACCACATCCGTGTGCTTCTGCAGGATGTGGGAGGTGACCTGGAGCGTGCCCAGCTCCTCCAGTGCGTTCAGACACCGCTTGATGTCCTGCAGGGGTGGCACCAGGGTCAGGAGCAGCCTGGGAGTGCCCCTGTGGGCACCTGGGGCCTCCCAGCACCCCCAGAGTGAGGAGGAGGAGCACCCCCAGGTACTGCAGCCAGGCAAGGACAAGCAGGAGTGTCCAGGCCAGGGATGTCCCAGGCCAGGGGTGTCCCAGGCCAGGGGTGTCCAGGCCAGGCCCAAACCAGCAGCACTCACCGGATTATCCACCTTCAGTGCAAACTTGATCTCACTGTGAAGCTTCTGAAGTTTCTCTTCGACTGTGGGCTCTGGAGCAGAGAGAGACACAGGCCAAGGCATCAGGACACCCATGAAACCCATGGCACTGCCCAGAGCCTGGGATCTGCCTCACTGCTCCCCGTGGGACAGACCCCTCCCTGTTCCAGGGCCAGAGGAACCAGTCCTGGATCCCTTCCCTGCCTCCTCCCCTCTGTGATGGGAAGCAGTGGCTCTCTCACCCTTTTTCTTCTCCATCCTCCTTTCAGGGATTGGGTCGGATTTCTTCCGACCTCGTTCCACTTTCAAGGGTCTGTGGGAGGGAAAGAAAAGAGGGAAGATGGTTGTGGTGAACCTCCTGCTTGCCACCGGGCTAACAAGGGCCATGGCACTGGCTGGAGCATCCCAAGTGTCCTGCTGTCCCCCACCCATGGTCCCTGCAGGTAACAGCTCCCCTGTGCCCCACCTTCCCAGGAATGCAGCCAGGAAAACCCCCTGTGACAGGAACCACCATGGAATCTCACCCTGGTAACCCCCAACACCTCCTGCAGCCCCCTCAGCTCCAGGAATGGAGGGGGGTGATGAGCCCAGCCCATCCATGGGTGCTGCAGCCCCAGGGAGCTCCGTACCCACCCCAGGGCTGGGAGCAGGGGGGGAACAGCCTGTTCCCAGCAGAGGGAGGGGAGCTGTGGAGATGCTCACTTGTTCCGTGGCTTCTCCTCTGCTCGGCCCCTCTTCTCCTTCTGATTTGGTTTCCTTGACAACTCCGAGGGCTGTTTCTTCGCAGGCTTCTTTACCTTGGAGGAGAGAACAATGCAGGGAGAGCAGCAGAGCCCTCCCCACTGCGGCGGGGCCGGGGCCAAGGCACAGCATCACCCAGGGCACAGCATCACCCCAGGGCACAGCACAGCATCACCCCAGGGCACAGTGTCACCCCAGGGCACAGCACAGCATCACCCCAGGGCACAGCATCACCCAGGGCACAGCATCACCCCATGGACACACTGTCACCCGACAGACACATGGTCACCCCACAGGGCCAGGTCACTCCATGGCTACAGCCCATGGTCACCCCACGGCCATGGCACAGTGCCACCTTCCACTAGCCCAGGTTGCTTCAAGCCTCCCATCCAACCCGGCCTTGGACACTTCCAGGGATGGGGCAGCCGCAGCTTCTCTGGGCACCCTGTGCCAGATGTGAGGCCCACAGCTGGATGGGGCATCCCAGCTCAGGGGAAGAGCTCCCATTCCAAGGCATGAATGTGCCTATGGACACACAGCCCTTCCCAACACAGTGTGGGCAACCCCAGGGTAAGTCAAGACCAAGAGAGCAGGTTCCAGCCACTCCTGGAGGTCACTGCCTGCCTGACAGGGAGGTGACAGGTTGTCCATCCCTCCCCAGGTCCCCACAGCTCCACACTCACCTCCTTCTCCGGCTCCAGCTCCGAGTCCGAGGAGGACGGGGCCTTGGCTCGGCCTCTCCGTCCCTTTTTGGCCACTTCATCCTCAGCACTGCTATCCGAGTCCGAGTGCACCTCCTCACTCTTCTCTGCTTTCTCCTTCCTCTTCTCCTTCTCCTCCTTCTCCTGCTCCCGGAGCCGCCGGATCTCCTCCTCCTGCTCCCTCTTCCTCTTCTCCTCCAGCTCCCGCCGCCGCTCCTCGTCCCGCCTCTTCCACTCGCTGATGCGATCCACGTCGCTGTCGCTGTCACTGCCAGGACAGGCACGCTCGGACCCCCAGGGTGGCAGGGAGGGGGTGGCCCCCCAGCCCAGCCCCGGGGGGGTCCTGGCCGAGCTCACCTGTCGCTGCTGGAGCTGGTGGGGACATGCTCAGGCTTCGGTTTCCTGCCCCGGGGCTTGGGAGGGGGTTTCTCAGCTGCAACACAAGGGGGGACACGTTCAGCAGGAGCCCTGGGGGTCCCTCTGTTGGAACAGCCCCAACCCGGGGGGCAGAGGGGCTCGGAGGGGGCTGGGATGTGCCCACAATGGGAGGAGAGCCCAGGGCAGCCCCCTGGCCTTACCTGGCTTGCGGCCCCGCAGTGCTTTTTTCACCGACACGTCCGAGTCTGAGTCAGAGTTGGAGTCTGACTTGGTCATGTCCACAGTGGCATTTCCCACCTCCAAGTCTGAGTCCACTTTGGAGTCAGAGTCAGAGCCAGACTCCACTTTCTGCAGGCAGAGAGAGGGGCTGGGATTGGAGGGTGACAGTGGGGTGACAGCACCCCAATCCCAGCAGTGCCCCAATCCCAGTGGGTCACTGATGGCTCAGTGAGACCTCCCATGATGATCCAGCCCACGACAGGGCCCCATCACCCCCTGCTCCTCCCGCCCCACAAGGCAGACCCCTCTGGGGGTCCTTTACCTTCTTCTTCCTCCCCCCTGCTGGCATCCTCCGTGGGGCCCTGGCCACCGGCTTCTTCTCGGGAGTGAAATCCTGGAGGGAAACAGAAATATGAGGAAATGTGGGACAGACTCACAATGGTGTCAGCAGCCAGTCAGGCTCCCTCAAACCCTTCCCTCCCCCACTGGGAATGCTCTCCATCCAGCTCTCTTCCCACCAGCCTTCCAGTGTATCCCAAACCCCCCTCACCTGGTCACTGTTTTTTTCTGACTCGGAAGATGTTTCTGAGTTCTCCTCTTCTGTCATGGAAGGGCTGCCCTGATCCAGGTCACTGGAGGATTTCCGAGGCCTTTTTGTCACCGGCATCTGGCATGGGAGAGGGGACAAGATAGGAGAAGCCCACTCCCTCTCCACCCACCATGGAAAGCCAAATTCTTCCCAGGAAGGGGTTTCTTCCAACTCTTCCCAGGTGTCCCTGCAAGAGCAGCCACGTGCACTCAGATCTGCTACTCCAGGCTGCAGTCTCCACCAGGATTTGCCATCCCACCATCCCACAGGCCCTGTGAGACAGCTGTGAAGAACACTCTGACCCCCATTTTCTACCAGGGAATCCAGAGGGAATTGGTTTCTTCCCCACGTTCTCCCATGGTGCGTCAGAGGAAAGCCCCCTGTTGGACCCACGATGTCCCCCAGCCCACACTCACTTTCATGGCCAACGATTTCCTCTTGAGCCCGCTGTGGTCGCTGCCTCGATCCGAGTCCTCATCACTGTCCACCTTCCCCGTGGGCCCCCTGGCCATGGCAGAGTCCTCCTCGTCGTCCCCGCCGTCGCTCCCGGCCATGGGGTCGTTCTCGGGGACGTCGCTGTCGGAGGAGCTTGCGGGCTACAGACACCGGGAGCAGAGCGGGTTAGGGGGGCCTGGGGGGCATCAGGGGGGCAGCAGAGGAGACAAGGGGGGGCACAAAGGGTGGGGAGCGAAGGATGGCAGAGCTGTGCGTGCAGAGCAGCGCGGGGCAGCCTCCCCTCCCAGCACGGATCCCTCTGGAATGGCGCCGGAAAACACAACCATCTCTTCCATGGGAACACTGAACCCACCATCCCCTTCTGATCCCCCACACACCACCTGAGACCACCAGCAACACAGCCCTGGGACTCCCCAGCTCGGTTGCTGCCTGTCCCCTGTTCCCCCATCCTCATGCTGTGCCAGAATCCCTGGAGCAGCCTGGAGCTGGGAGCCCCCCAGGAGCAGCCCCCAGCCCTGCCCTGCCCTAACGGCGCCAGACAAGCAGGGGGTGGCTGAGTTCAGTCTCTCCTCCGGCATCAGGGAGTGGCTGTTCCCTTTCCTCCACCTGGATCAGGCCTCTTCCCATCCTCTTCTCACACCTTCCCCACGGGAAAGGGCTGCAAAAGGAGTCCTGGTGGCTCCCATGCTCTTCCCAGCTGGGATCTCCCGTGTCCTGCTTCCTGCTCCCTGAAGGTCTCCTCGCTTCTCCAGCCCATCAGGAGGTTCCTCACGCAGCAACATCAAACCTCAATTTCCATCTTCTGGTGTTCCTAGAGCCTGGATTCTTCCAGCTGCTGGAAAGCCTCTCCTTGCCCTTGACTGTTCCTGGCACCTCACTTCATTATGCCTCAAAACCAAGGAAAACCTCTGTTTCAGTCTTCTTGTTGCCCACAGGAGGCACTTGGTGTTGGTGAACCCTCAGCCTTGCTGCTCCTTCAGTCACAGAAGGTTCCTATCCCTGCTGGGAGTTCCTGGCAGATTCCTGGCCTGTGGCAGGTGCTGCTTTCTTCATCACCACCAACCTCCAGGTTTTCAAGCAACTCCATGGCCTCACCTCACCCTACACCCAGAGTTCTGGGTACAACCATCTCCCACAGCCCCTCAAACCACACCCTCGCTCCTGCCCTGACCATGGCAGAGCTGAAAGGGCTCATCCCATGCACCTGCTGACCTCCAGACCACTCTGACCTTGTTGCTCACCTCAAAAACCTTCTTCTGGCTCTTCAACCCAACTCCCTACAATGCCAGACACCTTCTGTGATGTCTGTTATACAATAAATTGGACCACAACTACAGCCACGAGATGCTCCCATGAGCAGGTGACAAAGAGCCGTCTCCCAGCCTGCTCTGAAACCCACTGGAGGGTTCAGGACCTTGGAAACAGATGGAGAAGGGGACTGCCCAACAGTCCACATGCAGATCCAGGACGAGCAAGCCTCGAGCTCTTGCTCTGACAACAAAATCTCCACGATTTTGGGCGAGCGTCACAAAGCAAAAGCCCGGCTGTGAAAGCATCTTCCAGAGGAGGAAGAGGAGAGCGGCCTCCAGCAGGGAGGGAGAGGGCAGGGAAGGAAAGGGAAGCTCATTGCACCCCAAGGAAGCCAAGCTGGAAGCTGGAAGCACATTGGCACGGCAGCAAGGAGAAGCAGAGAGAGGAGGAGAGCAGTGACCTGGAGGGAGGGAGGGAGGGATGGAGGGGCCGCAGCCCCGTCCTGGCAGCCCCCCCGCCCGGCCCGCACTCACCGCAGGGGCACTGTAACTGGCGTGAGGGTTGTTCTGGATTTCCCACAGTCCCTCGTTGAAGCCTTTCCTCTTGTTTGGTTTCCCATATTTGTCTTTGTATTTTTCGTAAGGGAACAGATCTTTAGGGCCCAAGAAGGCGCTGGAGAGAGACAAAGCAGAGGTGAGGCGGGCGCAGCGGCGGGGCCGGCTCGGGGAGCGGGGCAGCGCTTACGTCTCGTGGGTGCCGAAGAAGAAGATGGGGTACTTGTTCGGGGGGGGTTTCACGGCGCCGTCCGCGATGTCATCGATCTGAAAGGAAACCCAAAGCAGGGGGTGGTCAGACAGAGCGGTGGCACGGGCTGTGCATCAGAGTCCCTGCGGGGTCTCTACAAGGGCAACAGCGGGATCCGGGCAGAGCTGGGCGCGGGGTCGTCTCTCCACGTGCTACTCCCCAGAGATCCATTGCCCCGGGATGCCCCGGGAGCCCCCGGCACGAGGGGGTCAGGGGTGGTCGCTGGGCGGCCCGAGGGTCCATCCTGGCTGGAGCGTGGCCACAGGAAGAGCCCCGCTGCCGGCGGGACATGCTGGGCCACTCCGTCCTCTTCGTGCTCCAGGCAGGGGGCAGCCCCGGGGCAGGGAGGGCTTCG
>WBMV01006430.1:95812-118755 GCA_013396655.1 Campylorhamphus procurvoides
GGGGATATGGGGTGATGGGGTGGATCAGGGGGGATATGGGGGATCAGGTGGATATGGAGAGACAGAGGGATATGGGGGACAGGGCTATGGGGACAGGGGACAGAGGGATATAGGGGGGAAAAGGGCTGTGGGGGGACAGGGCTTGGGGGGGACACAGAGCTATGAGGGATACGGGGAGGGGGACAGCCCCTGAGCAGGGACAGCCCCCGGGCCGTGTTGGGATGTGGTGGAGGGAAGTTCCACCTGGCGGGCTTTGCCGAGGGGACTCACGAAGTGAGAGGTGTTGGGGAGCGTGTGGGACTGGGCGTGCTGGGAGGGCTCCCTGTCACGCTGTAGGGGAGCCCTCACTCCTGCTGGGCTGTGCCATCTCCAGGCTGTGTCATATCTTGGGCTGTGCTGGATCTCAGCTGTGCCATATCCAGGGCATGCCATATGCCAGTCATGCCATATCTTGGGCTGTGCCATATCTTGGACTGCCATATCCAGGCCATGCCATGTCCCAGCTGTGCCATACCCAGCTGTGCCATACCCCGATGTGCTGTATCCCATCTGTGCCATACCCAGCTGTGCCATACCCAGCTGTGCTGTATCCCCTCTGTGCCATACCCAGCTGTGCCGTATCCCAGCAGGTCCTGGGGGTCTCTCAGCTCTGCACAGCCTCTCCTGTGCCCTGGGCTCAGGGGGGTCTCTGTGGTCAGTCTGTCCCCAGCTCAGGGTGATGCCAGTGTGGATCCCTCAGTGCCCCACACGTCCGTGGCTCTCGGTGCCACCGAGCTGTCCCAGTGTCGATCCCGATGCCACTGGGTGTGCAGTGCCAGGTGCTGCTGTGGCACAGCTGGCCCTGCACGGGTGAGCTCAGACCCCCTGTTTGGGCTGGGGGTTCACCTGGCCCTGCCAACCCAGCCCATTCCTCGGCCGTGCCAGCAGGAGCAGGGGCAGGAGGAGGAGGAAGATGAGGAGGAGGAGGAGGAGTTGCTGTGCTGTGGAATTAAACTGGTGACCCGGCCTGGCCCTCGGGGTGTGTTGTGTGCCTACCCTGGGGCTGAGAGACCATCCTTAGGGTGTGTGCCCACCCTGCGGCTGTGTGCCCACCCTGGGCTGTGCGGTGAGCCCACCCTGGGCTGGGCTGTGCTGTGTGCCCACCCTGGCGCTCTGAGCCCACCCAGCAGCCCCGAGGGGTGGGAGGCACTCGAGGCCCCTCTCCGTGTCCCTCGGCCCCACCGCCCGGGGCCCGTTCCCGGCTGGTTTGGGCACTCGGGGGGTCTGTCTGGGGGTCTGTCCCGGTGTCTGTCCCGGTGTCCGTCGGTCCCTCCCGGGCCGGGCCCGCCCCGTTCCGGTGACGCCGCGGCCGGGCCGGAAACGGGGGCGGAGCGGCCGCGAACCCGGCCGGGAGAGCGCGGACCTGTCCCGGCCTTGTCCCGGTGATCCCGGGCCTGTCCCGGTCCCGTCCCGGTGATCTCCGCCCCGTCCCGGCCCCGCCATGCGCAAGTTCTTCCAGGAGATCAAGGCCGACCTGAAGTTCAAGACAGCGGGGCCCGGGCAGAGGCTCTCGGAGCCGTCCCGGTACGGAGTGCGGACCGGTAACGGGGCAAGGGGGGCTGTTCTGGGCACCGTCACCATCCCTGGGCAACATCCCTATCCCTGGGCACCATCCCTGGTCACCATCACCATCCCCGGGCACTGTTCTATCCCTGGGCATCATCCCCATCCCCAGCATCATTCCAGGCACCATCCCCATCTCCAGCCCCGTGGGGGGTCACCGTGGGTGGCACGAGGTGACACCGAGCCCGTGTCCCCCGTGCCAGGGCCCCCCGGGAGAAGCCGAAGGCCGAGGCGGCCCCGAAGCCCCGGCAGGCCCCGACAGACGAGGCTCAGATGGCGGCGGCCGCGGCGCTGGCCCGGCTGGAGCTGAAACCCAAGGCAAAGGCACCCGTCTGCTCCCAGGAATCCATCAGAAACCAGGGTAGGAGCGGGCTGGAGCTCTGGCAGAGCCCGGGCACGGCGGTCCTGGGTGGGGAAATGCCAGGGTGCAGCTCCTGAGGGTGTTCTGGGGCACCAGCAGCTGCTGGAGTGTCATGGGAAGGGGGTCACGCTCACCCCTGGGCACTGGGTGGTGTTCCCTTCCCCAGGGCAGTGCTGTGCTGTCCAAAAGCCTGTGGAAGGTGCTGAGCCTCTGCTCTAACCAGGGCTTGTCTCTCCTAGTGAGGAAAGAGCTGATGGCCGAGGCAGCTGCCAGCGAGAAGGGGCTCCCTGAGGAGGAGAAGGTGAGGGACACGCTGCCCTTCCCTGCTGAGGTGCCACTCTCCCTGTGCTATGTGGATCTGCCAGGGTGTTGAACACCAAACCAAGCAAGGCAGGCTCACTCTGGTGTCTGGTTTTCTCCTTCAGGAGCTGGAGGAAGGGGCAGCTGCTCCCTCTGTCTCAGGGGTCTATTTTATCTGCCCGTTGACCGGTGACGTTGTGAGGAAAGACAAGAAGGAAAAGCACCTCCGGGAAGCCATCCAGGCAGTGAGTGCTTTCCTTCCTCCTCTGACTGCTTTTGTGTCCCCTCCAGTGACCTCTCCAACCCTCCTCCCTCTCCCTGTAAAATCTCCCCAAGGACAGTTTAACTTTACCTGTTAAATCGTTTCCAGACCAACCCACGGGGTGCTGAGTTGGGGTCAGCTCCTCCCTGACCACCTTCTCTCCTTCTCCTCAGTATTTCTCTGTGGATCCAGTGGCTGCTTCCATCATGGAGATTCACACCTTCAACAAGGACCGGGAGAAGGTCCGGGTGGGCGTGGAGACCATGGCCAAGTGAGTGGCTGCGTTGGTGGGACCAAGGGCACGGGTGGCTCAGTCCTTCTTATGGGGGTTTTCTTGCTGTACTCCAGGAAAAGGGTTTTTTGGAAGAAAACTGAACTGTTGAGCCACCTGAGTTGTCAGTTGACCTAATTCCAGCATCCTGGAGATGTTTTAAACTTAAGAGTTGGGCACACTAATCCAAGAGGTTTGGGAGCTGCTGTTTGGCCCCAAAACAGTGATTTCTTTCACTCAGTTTCTCAGCTCTTCTCTGTGAGAAATACTGTGAGGTCTCTCAGTCTCCTTTCCCACCTTGGAGTAACGTGTCCTGCTTTGATCCCTCTCTCTGCAGATACCTGGATAACATCTACCTCCATCCAGAGGAGGAGAAATACCGGAAAATCAAACTGCAGAACAAGGTGTTTCAGGTGAGCTCAGACTCCTGCAGCTGCTCAGCCTTGGATTGCAGCAAACTCCATCTGAATTCTTTTTCTTCCAGGAAAGGATAAGCTGCTTGGAAGGGACACACAGATTTTTCCAGGCTGTTGGGTTTGAGACAAAAACACTGCCTGTTCCAGGACAAGGTAAGGAAGCCCAGGGTGTTCCTGTGGAGCTTGTGGGGTGCTGGGGTGTCAGGGGAGGCAACTCTGGGTGCTGAGGGCTCCCCAGGCTGGAACAGAAACAGCTGCTCAGCCAGAGGATAACCTGTCAAGACATTTTCTGGAGATCCTTGTCCTTCCATTCCCTATGTCACTCCTGTGAAGGCCAAGAGCCTCAAAAGGGAGTGGAGTTTTGGTGGGAGCAGCGTTTGCAGGTAGTGGGGTTTGAAGGGAAATGGAATTTTCAGGGGAACAGGGTTAGCAGGGAGTGGGGTTTGAAGGGAAATGGAATTAGCAGGTATCAGGGTTAGCAGGGAATGGGACCTTCAGGGGGATGGGGTTTGCAGATATCAGGGTTAGCAGGGAGTGGGGTTTGCAGGGAATGGGACCTTCAGGGGGATGGGGTTTGCAGATATCAGGGTTAGCAGGGAGTGGGGCTTTCAAGGAGCAGGAGCAGGGCTGGCAGGCTGGGGGATGCCGGGGCCCAGCGCCTGCCCTCGTAGTTGCAGACCCCTCGGAGGAGCAGGAGGAGTTCTACGTGCTGGGGGAGGAGATGCTGGCGCGGCTGGAGGAGCTCCGGGCCGCCAAGGAGCAGCTGCTGAGCTCGGAGCCGCTGCGGGCACGGCTGGACCGGCAGCTCCGCCTCTTCCAGCCCTCGGCCCAGGCCGCGCACTTCGAGCTGCCCGACGACTTCTACAACCTCAGCGCAGAGGAGATCAGGAGGGAGCAGAGGCTGCGGTGAGGGGCACGGGAGGGGCAGGGGGTGCCAGCCAGGGGGCTGTCCCTCCCCCCGGGGCCTCACGGGGTNCACTCTGGTGTCTGGTTTTCTCCTTCAGGAGCTGGAGGAAGGGGCAGCTGCTCCCTCTGTCTCAGGGGTCTATTTTATCTGCCCGTTGACCGGTGACGTTGTGAGGAAAGACAAGAAGGAAAAGCACCTCCGGGAAGCCATCCAGGCAGTGAGTGCTTTCCTTCCTCCTCTGACTGCTTTTGTGTCCCCTCCAGTGACCTCTCCAACCCTCCTCCCTCTCCCTGTAAAATCTCCCCAAGGACAGTTTAACTTTACCTGTTAAATCGTTTCCAGACCAACCCACGGGGTGCTGAGTTGGGGTCAGCTCCTCCCTGACCACCTTCTCTCCTTCTCCTCAGTATTTCTCTGTGGATCCAGTGGCTGCTTCCATCATGGAGATTCACACCTTCAACAAGGACCGGGAGAAGGTCCGGGTGGGCGTGGAGACCATGGCCAAGTGAGTGGCTGCGTTGGTGGGACCAAGGGCACGGGTGGCTCAGTCCTTCTTATGGGGGTTTTCTTGCTGTACTCCAGGAAAAGGGTTTTTTGGAAGAAAACTGAACTGTTGAGCCACCTGAGTTGTCAGTTGACCTAATTCCAGCATCCTGGAGATGTTTTAAACTTAAGAGTTGGGCACACTAATCCAAGAGGTTTGGGAGCTGCTGTTTGGCCCCAAAACAGTGATTTCTTTCACTCAGTTTCTCAGCTCTTCTCTGTGAGAAATACTGTGAGGTCTCTCAGTCTCCTTTCCCACCTTGGAGTAACGTGTCCTGCTTTGATCCCTCTCTCTGCAGATACCTGGATAACATCTACCTCCATCCAGAGGAGGAGAAATACCGGAAAATCAAACTGCAGAACAAGGTGTTTCAGGTGAGCTCAGACTCCTGCAGCTGCTCAGCCTTGGATTGCAGCAAACTCCATCTGAATTCTTTTTCTTCCAGGAAAGGATAAGCTGCTTGGAAGGGACACACAGATTTTTCCAGGCTGTTGGGTTTGAGACAAAAACACTGCCTGTTCCAGGACAAGGTAAGGAAGCCCAGGGTGTTCCTGTGGAGCTTGTGGGGGGCTGGGGTGTCAGGGGAGGCAACTCTGGGTGCTGAGGGCTCCCCAGGCTGGAACAGAAACAGCTGCTCAGCCTGAGGATTCCCTGTCAAGACATTTTCTGGAGATCCTTGTCCTTCCATTCCCTATGTCACTCCTGTGAAGGCCAAGAGCCTCAAAAGGGAGTGGAGTTTTGGTGGGAGCAGCGTTTGCAGGTAGTGGGGTTTGAAGGGAAATGGAATTTTCAGGGGAACAGGGTTAGCAGGGAGTGGGGTTTGAAGGGAAATGGAATTAGCAGGTATCAGGGTTAGCAGGGAATGGGACCTTCAGGGGGATGGGGTTTGCAGATATCAGGGTTAGCAGGGAGTGGGGTTTGCAGGGAATGGGATCTTCAGGGGAAGGGGGTTTGCAGGTATCTGGGTTAGCAGGGAGTGGGGCTTTCAAGGAGCAGGAGCAGGGCTGGCAGGCTGGGGGATGCCGGGGCCCAGCGCCTGCCCTCGTGGTTGCAGACCCCTCGGAGGAGCAGGAGGAGTTCTACGTGCTGGGGGAGGAGATGCTGGCGCGGCTGGAGGAGCTCCGGGCCGCCAAGGAGCAGCTGCTGAGCTCGGAGCCGCTGCGGGCACGGCTGGACCGGCAGCTCCGCCTCTTCCAGCCCTCGGCCCAGGCCGCGCACTTCGAGCTGCCCGACGACTTCTACAACCTCAGCGCAGAGGAGATCAGGAGGGAGCAGAGGCTGCGGTGAGGGGCACGGGAGGGGCAGGGGGTGCCAGCCAGGGGGCTCTCCCTCCCCCCGGGGCCTCACGGGGTTTGTCCCCGCAGGACAGAGGCGGTGGAGAAGGCGTCGATGCTGAGGACCAGAGCCATGAGGGAGAAGGAGGAGCAGAGGGAGATGAGGAAATACAACTACACCCTGCTCCGAGTCCGCTTCCCCGATGGGTACATCCTCCAAGGTGAAAAAAGGCTCCTCTCCCTTCCTTTGGGCACCTCCAGGAGCTTCTGAGGGTACTTGTGGTATAAGGAACTCACTAACGAGGTGTGCAGCTCCCAGAACAAAACACAACCAGGGCAGGGTGATGTTTCTGCCATAATTCCCATCTCCCAGCCCTCCACCTGCTCAGGGTTGGGGGTTTAAGGTGGGAAGAATCTCAAGGCACCATTAATTAAAGCCTGCTCGTCCCAAGCCTCTGGGAACAAGCTGGACTCATTAGATGAGTGTGTTACAGGAAGCAGCATGAGGTTGCCTGTGTGGTGTCAGGCTGTACAACAGCACAAATCCTCTTCAAATCTTCCAGTAGAACTCTGGAAATCATTTCAGGCTTTCCCAGCTCTTTGTTACAGGCTGGCAGGGGCTTGCAACAATTGAATAATTTTCTTTGGGGATTCTGCTTTTATGCATTTTCAGTTAAATCAGCCTGGCTGTGTGTCACTGAAGTAGTTGATAAAGTCAGCATCAGTAGGTGAGCCCCATAGAAGGTTAGATTTGGGGAAATGCCAGACTCTCTCACCTTGTTTTCTCATGGCAGGGACTTTTTATGCACGAGAATCAGTATCTGTGCTCTACAACTTTGTGAGAGAAGCACTCAGAGACGACTGGCTGCCCTTTGAGCTCTTGGGACCTGGAGGGCTCAAACTGACTGATGAGAACTTGGCCTTCAATGAATGTGGGCTGGTGAGTAAAATAAATGATAGTTGGTACCTTCCCCAGGGCCTTGAGGCTTTCAGAGCCCCCCAGTAAGCTCATTCCAAAATCCCTGAGTTGCTTTTAGAGAGAACTTCAATACCTTCCATTACAATCTCAGAGCTCGGGGAGAAGTTGGGGCTCTGGAAGCTGAAGACACAAAGTCCTGCTCTGGCCCATCTCCTAGAAGGGGCTTCTTGCAGAAATCCACCCTTGTCCTCTTTAGTTTAAGGTTTTCCAGCTCTGTGAACATACACAGTGTGTTACAAGCTCAAAGGATAACAGAGAAACTGGTTGCCCCATCCCTGCAAGTGTTCAAGGCCAGGTCTAGTGGAAGGTGTCCCTTCCTAGGGTGGGGGGTGGGACAAGAGGAGCTGCAAGGTCCCCTCTGACCCAGCCCATGGCATGGATTTATAGCTCACTAACGTGCCTCTCCTGTGGCAGGTGCCCTCAGCCCTCCTGAGCCTGTGCTGGGATGCAGCAGTCATGGCAGACATCGAGGCAGCAGCAGAGCAGCAGCCCCAGAGCCCCCTGAGGCCAGAGCTCCTCGCCAGGGTCCAGACCCTCCCCTGAAATAAAGGGCAGTGGAGTCAGTGCTGCTGGTTTAGACTCTTCCCTCCTTTTCCCAACACGCTGGTGGAGCTCAGGGCTGACTTGGGGTGAGGGTGCAGAGGGGGAGGCTGCATTCTCTGTCCCTCCACAGCTCCAGGAGCCAGGGACTCGGGCAGTCTCACCCAGTAAGGCACTCACTGGACTGCTCAGAAGGGACTGAAGCACCAAATTCCAGCAGTGACTGCCTGAGGTGTTCCCAAGGCAGTGGAGGAGTAGGGATTAGTGCTGCTAGGCTGGAGTACCAACCTGGGCCTGGGAGTGGGGCTGGGTGTAGGACTCAGCTTTCCCTCTTGCTTCTATGTGCACTGTAACTCCTATTGGAGAGAGTATATTTGGATAAAGCTACACTTAGTCTGATTAAACGGAATTATTTAAAGACTCAGTTCTCTTCCAAGTTATTTGGATGGCATTGTTAGAGGTTTGAAATGTCAAACCAGTCAGGGCTGGGGCTGGCACTGGTGTTACTGGTGCAGCAGGACCCACCTTTCCCCTTCACAGAGCAGGAGACTCACAGAGGGAGCAGCTACTGGTGGTGCCCACTGGGGAGATAAATGACCTCAGATTACAGGCAGCCTTTAAGGAACTAATGAATAACTCACCAGGCATTCCAAGTTAAAAGCCCAGCAAGTCTGTTCCCTATTTTATCGAGTTTGATGCCAGTTTAGTCCTTTATACCTCAGTCTTAATGTTTTTCTATGGGACAGAGACAAGCTCAGATGGAAACAGGGGACTGATAATCTACCCCTGTAATTAATTCCAAAATAAGAGAAACAAGATGCATTTTTCCTTTTCCAAATGTGCTGTTGTCTGTAGCAAGTAAAACCACAAACAGGATGGTACAAAGCATAAATTCATATATAATTGTACATCATTTATACCCAAGGCCACACTATACAACATTATGAACAGTCTTTCCCCCAGTGGCATCACAATAAGCTTATTCCAAAAATCCCTCAGCTACTTTTAGAGATAACTTAGATACCTTCCATTACAAAGAAGTATCAAAATTTCAATAATGCTTTATTAAGGACAGATTAATATGCAGTATTTTTAAAAAAAGCTAAAAGGCTAGAACTAAAACTTTAAGCTTCCATCTGGGCTGAAGCACAACAAAGTGCTGTCTTCTCTTTACAAGAAATGTGGAATACTTTCAAGTATCTTGGGCAAAGATACACAAGGTTTAAAGTTTTCTAATACATTCTACATACATACAGAAAAGTTAGTAGGCATTTTAAGTCTCAAACTGTGTTAGGTGGGCTGACCCTGCTGGTGTCCTGGTGAGCAGCTCTTGTACCACTGGATTCTGAAGCTGCAGATCCTGCAAAGGAGAAAATGTGTTGGTTTTGTTTTTAAATACCCTCGTTAATCCAGTAGAATTTATCTACTCCATGTTTTATCTGTCTTAGCTTCCTGCATCTGTTGTGAGTCTCCTTTTCCCCACTATTTCAAAATGGTTTTAATATTGGTTTCGTATTTAATGTCACCAATCCAGAATAAAAATCACTTCAACCATAAAAAGGATTTTCATAATCTTTTCAGTGCTTTAGAGTCGGGCAGAGCTAAACAAACACAGCTGCATTTGTGTCCCCAGAGCCTGAGGGAGGGAAGCTGCTGAATGGCATCTTCAGAACAAGGGGTGACAAACCTGAGGCGAGGTTTTCATCTCTCACAGCCTGGTAATAAGCAAAAGCAGCTTAAGGATTAAAGCAAAGCTTCTTGTCAAGCAGTTACACTGTGTGTTTTGGGAGGTGAGAGGATGTAGCAGCAGCTCAGAGAAAAAGGAGAACCCAGATATGCCTGGAAAGGGTCAAACACTCCAGAATTCATGTGCAGAGTCCTTATCTAGAGGAGCTGCCCAACACAAAACCCACTGTGCTTAAATCAGGTTGTGCCAGGGGTGTTGTGAGAGCAGCAAGAAAGAGCTCAGAGGTTTTGAAAGCACATCACGTGCTCGGTGTCAGCTCGTTGATCTGTTGTGATCAGGGCTGTGTGGCTGAAACCTCCCAGAGATCAAAGAGGCTGCTCCACATCCTCATCCCACCTCCTGGAAGGATACACTGCAGCAGAGTGGCTTTGAAGCCATTTTCCAAGGGATAAGTGGGACACAAACACAAGCAACTGCTCAGATTTGTGGAGCAAAGCAGCAGATCTGAGCTGGGCTGTTACCTGGTGTTCTTTCCTTCAGACAATCTGCACCTTCAAGGCAGCACAGGGCTTAAGAATTCAGACCTAGGAAGGGCTCTGGAGGCCCCAGGGACCAGCAATATTCACCAGTAATTAGTGGAGCTGCTGGTACAAACCCTAATGTTCACTTCTCTCCCAGAAATAAACAGGTAACACTGACAGCCAAGTGCTAGTCACAAGTGTTTTGTGCTATTTAGGCAGTTGGAGGGAGGAGGAGGGAAGAAAAGGCAAGAGCAGGTTAGAGAAGACCATAAATAGCAAAGCAGCATCCAGAGAGAGAGGATAAAAAGCAGAGAAGTATCTAGAACAAAATATCTAGAGAGAAAAGCTGCAGAAATGGTGCAAAAGGGGCACAAACCCACAAGTTCAGCTGCACATTCCCCCTGCTCTGTCCTACTCTCCCCCTGGGAGTGCCAGCCAAGGGACTGCCCTCCATTTATCTGCCCACCTTTTGCTGGCAGTACATCCACAATCATGCAGTCATCATCTTCCTCATCTTCCTCAGTGTCTGCCTGAAATCCATCCATCTCCACAGCTTCAGCCTGGAGGGGAAGAGGAGGAGCCAGGTGTGTGAGAGCACGGGGAGGGCAGGGGCACAGGCTGAGCAGGGGGCACATTTGTAGGGCAGGAAAAGCAGCAATTCCCAGCTCCCCCAACCCTGACTCTTGACAAAAGGCCTCATCTGCCCTGGCACACACAGGGGGAGACGTGCCAAGCTCCTGCTCCAAGCTCTTCCCCTCTTACACAACGTGCTGAGCAGCCCACGCAGAGCAGAGCCAGTTGGAGCCTTAATGGGAACCTGACTGGTTGGGTGGACTTTTGGAAGAGAAATCTCTCCCCCCTCTGCTGATTCTTTTCAAAGAAAAGATCTCCAAGACCCTCGAGTCCAACCACTAATTCCTGTCCCCAAGTGCCACATCCACATGGCTTCTGAACCCCTCCAGGGATGGGGGCTCCACCCTGGGCAGCTGTGCCAGACCTTGAAAACCCCTTTCCATGGGGAAATGTTCCCTCATTCCAATCTAAACCCCTCCTGGCCCAATATGAGGCCATTTCCCTTGTCCTGTCCCTGTTCCCACCTGGCTCCCCCCTCCTGTCAGGAAGTTGTGGAGAGTGAGAAGGTCCCCCCTGAGCCTCCTTTTCTCCAGGAACCCACTTGGGGTGTTTTCTTCCTTCGGAAGATGGAAAATGACTGTTGTTTGTCAGGTTTGAAGTGTGATCTCCCTCTGAGTCCTCCTCATCTTTGTGAATTAGCTTTTATTGTGAAAGAGGCAACAGTTCTTCCCTTGCTGCCCAGATTTTCTGCCATGGAAAAAGCCCCAAATCCCTATTTTGAATCGAGCAAACGAATACAAGGAGTGACACAAACTGAAGCTGCCCAGCTGTGAGGGTTTGTTGGGGTTTTCTTTACCCTTCAACTGGAGCTGTGGAATGAAAATCCTGGTTCCCATCCCCAACAAGCTGTTCCAAGCCAAGAAATTTTCAATTTCTATCTTTCAATAAAGTCCCAGCTGTGAGATTAAGTCTCTTCTACACGTGGGCAGGTGCTGCCCACTTCAACACCCAGTTCTCTCTCCAGCTTATGTAAGAGCACCTTTCCTTACACAAGTGCTGGTGTGAGCCTCAGGGCAGAGAAACACGTGCCAGGGCCCAGAATGTGGCAGCTGTGCCCTCCCAATCCTCCCCAGGCTCTCCCTGTGCTCCAGCCTCGCTCAACAGGTAGGATGGGCTCTGAATACCAGAGCAGGGCTGATTTAGACATCATGAAAGGCTTTTGGGACTGTGACACCTTTGCTCTGAGCTGCACCTCACCAGCACAGCTTTAAGAAGCTTTGAAACATTCAGGCTGGTGATGTAATTCTCCTAAAAGCCTTTGTTTTGCTATTTCTGCTCCGTTCTAAGCTGAATTTCCAGTGGGTGCCAAGCAGAGACTTTTATCTCTGCCTTTATTTAGTGTACAAGAAAAAAACCCAAGCAGATGGAGTTTGGGGGCTGAACAGCTTCTCACAAGTCTCTGATCTCTATCAATACCTGAATGCTGAGCTTTTTCAGTGGAAAAGCCAAAAAAGCCAAGAATAGATTGGGAAGGAAAAGCATCAAAAGCATCAAAAGGCTCATCTGTGGTCCATGGCAGGGGGGTGGAATGAGATGAGCTTCAAGGTCCCTTCCAACCCAAACTATTCTTGGATTTGTTCCTAACCTGGTGCACAGGGCACGAGGAACAAATGGAGATGGAGAGGGACATTTTTCCAAGGAGTGCCAGGACAGGGGGGAATGGCTTCCCATTGCCAGAGGGCAGTGGGAAGAGCAGGGCTAGATGGGATATTGGGATGGAATTGCTGGCTGGGAGGGTGGGCAGGCCCTGGCACAGGGTGGGCAGAGAAGCTGTGGCTGCCCCAGCCCTGGGAGTGTCCAAGGCCAGGTTGGAGCACCCTGGGCTGGTGGAAGGTGTCCCTGCCCATGGCAGGGGGTGGAACAACAACCCAAACCCTTCCATGATTCCAAGACCACATTTCTCAGTCATC
Source organism: Campylorhamphus procurvoides (assembly GCA_013396655.1). Classification (NCBI taxonomy): domain Eukaryota; kingdom Metazoa; phylum Chordata; class Aves; order Passeriformes; family Dendrocolaptidae; genus Campylorhamphus; species Campylorhamphus procurvoides. The sequence continues at coordinate 108,020 of WBMV01006430.1, forward strand.
CTTTTGGATGATTAAGCTCCAAATACCACCTGTGGTTACCCTGAAAAGCAGAAGCAACAACAGGAAAACCACACCAAAGCTCACAAGCAGCAACACCTGCAATTCCATCTCATTTTGTCCCCGTGAATTATTATATTTTTAAAGCAGTTCTTGCAATCCAGCTTGGTGTGTGTCAGGATTAGCTGGAGACTTCACAGCCTGCCATGGGGTGAGTTGCAGCACTGGGGAACCACATTTAATCAGTCCACATGCAAGTGCTGTAAGTCATCAGCTCGGGCTGTACATCTGGCAGCCACAGGCACACATAAAACCTGCACACAAATTACACACAGCTGTAAAACCAAGGCCAAGCAGACACTCTGAAACTATTCACAGCTTGGATGCAATCACTGCCAAATAGCAGAGAATGGAGGAACAGCAGGAGAGCAACTTTTCAAATGGAACAGAGAGTCCAAGCTGGAGACACACAAAAGAAACCCATCTCTTTAGTGGTGTAATTTCACTCCTTCCCCCGTCAGAAGGGGCTCCTCGTGTGAAGGACAGGAGTTAATATTTTGAGCTGGGAGGTAGCCCGGGGTGCAAACACACCCAGCCCCATTCCCACCTGAACACTCCTCCCTGGGGATGGACACCCTGCCAGGCACTCACTCACCTGTCCTGCATCCCGAGGCCTCTTCATGAACTTGGTGATGCACATGCTGCCCACGGCCTTCCTCTTGGGTGGCACGGGGGTGCCCTGCAGCACAGCCGTGCCCAGCACGCTGCCACCCTCCTCCTTGCCCGAGGGAATGCCCGTGGAGGGCACCTGGGTGACGTAGTTCCACTGGCAGGGCACGGGGAGATGCTCCTGCTCGAAGCTCCTGAGCACGTCCACGTGCACGTACCAGCACATGCGATACTCGGGCCTCTTCTCGTACACAGAGTTCTCGGAAATGATCCTCTTTAGCCTGGCCTTGGAGGGCACCCTGCTCTCCTCCCCCCCCGGGGCTTGTGGCCTCCCCGGGCTGCCCCCGGTCACCTCGCTGAACAGTCCCTGCCGGCAGCACTCCTGGAACTCCTGGATGATCACCCTGCTCCCGTTGACGTTCCCGTGCAGCAGCGGCAGGAGGTGGCCCAGGACTGCGGGGAGAAAGGAGGGACAGGGGGCTGGGGAGGGCTGGTCCGAGGCTGGGGAAAAGCCTGGGAATGGGCTGGGATTGGGAGCAGAGATGGGACTGCCCAGGGAAGCTGTGGCTGCCCCAGCCCTGGAAGTGTCCAAGGCCAGACTGGAGCACCCTGGGCTGGTGGAAGGTGTCCCTGCTCGTGGCTGGATAAACTTTAAGGTCCCTTCCAAGCCTAGTTATTCTGGGATTGTAGCAGGAGCTAAACTTGATGGAGAAAAATCACCCCCAAATGAAACCTTCCCCCCTGTTCAGCCTTGATGTGAATTATTCCCACCCTTGTGTTAATCAGGTGCAGCAGAAGCTCAGGACTGAAACCCAACACACAAACCAAGCCCTGTCCCCCTCCAAACAATAAATGGGTCACTGGGCTCAAGCCTGTCCTAAATCTGAGCCTGTTCAAGTCTTCTTGGCTTTATTTCCTAGACTGTCCAGAGCATGAGCTGTTGGAGAGCATCACTAAGGCCACACCAGCTGCACTGCCAGAAAACCCCTTTCCAAGAGCTCTCAGAGATTCCTTGGATTTCAGACTTGTCAGAAACAGGTCACTCTGAATTTAGCACTCAAGAAAAGCCCTGCTCTCCCCAGAGCAGAGTACAACAGTGGGTCAGGACAACTATTAAGCCCTTCGGGTCTTACTTTGCTGATCTCTGGCTCTTTTTTTGCTACATTTCTGTATCTGCTGCTCCTCCTCTGCCACAGGTGGGTCCAGGACACACGCTGTGAACTGCTGCAGGACCTTCAGGTCTGTGTTTGTGCTGCTGTCCTTCTCTGCCCTTTCCCAGACACAGCCTATTTTCACAGGCTGGAGGACATGGAACCTCTTCCCCTTGGCAATCAGTTCATCCCACTCCTTTGCTTTCAGCTTCTGACGCACCTTCTGGTTCTCTGGATCACACTCCTAAAGCCACAGGAGAGAAAGAACTCATCACACCCATCCCAGGAAATAACAAAAGCTTTGTCTCACATTCCCTGAGCCACACAAGGCTGCTCCTGACTCGTGCAGCTCCGAGGGAGTCACAGCCCTGCCAGCACCAACACCAACCAAGCCACTGGGAACAGAGGTGGAAACCCAGTGACTCCCAGTTCACTTACTTCTGTCACGCCTTCATCTTCAGATAGGTACCCATGGGGTACAAAAAACCCATCGTCATCATCTTCATCCTCTCCCTCCTCTTCATCATCCTAAAAACAAGTTTATTAGAAATTACGCCAACAAGTGCAATTGCTTCCCAAATCTGTTTTCTCATGCACAGTCCTCACCTCTTCACTATGGGAGAGACTTTCTCCAGGCTCCTCCTCTTCCCATTCTTCATCACTATCTACTTCATAGTCCAGTAGTTTCTACAAGCAATGCCAACACATTCTGTGAATAATTGAAGAGCATGGCACCAAACCCTCTTTAGGGTTTCAAAACTGCACGTGGCTCACAAATCCCAGAGAACAAGGGGGTTTTAGCCAAGCAGGAACAAATCCAACCACAGTGCCCAGGAGGTGCTTACACTGTCCTTGGCCCAGGGATTCCTGGCACGGATCAGGGAGCTCTTCTTGTTCCACGTGCCCCAGTAGGCAGGCCGGTGGTTCTCACTGAACTGCAGCAGTTTCATCCTCCCAAACTTCTCCCTTTCAGGGACATTAGCTGTCTGGCAGTTATCCACCACCACCACCACATCACTGGGGACACAGAGATGAGGAGATGGCTTCAGTCCTCACAGAACACACCCCTCCTGCCCAGCTGGGCACCTCCAGTGCAGCCACAACCCAACCCAGAGCCCGAGTCCATCCCTGCCCATGGCACGGGGTTGGAACGAGATGTCCTTCAAGGTCCCTTCCAAGCCAAGATTTTCTCTCCAAAACAGTCACTTTCTCCTACAGATTCAGCTCAAGTTTTACTCCTAAACTTCTCCCTACCTGCCCACTAGTGACTGATTACCTCATTTTTACCTCAAAATGTTCCTTCTGTGCCCTACAGATTAGCTCTCCTCTCTACATCACCCCACAGCTTCCTACAAAACCAGTTGTGACCTCTAAAACATCTCAGGTTTTTAGCTAAAAATGTCCCTCTGCCTCCCTTCCCAATTTACCTCAGCCTTTCCCCCAAGATGTTCATCCTGTCCCCTCTACATGTATGGAATGAGGGAAATCCACATCCTAAGGTGCTGCTTCCCATGCAGAAAATCCTCACAGAAAACTTGAGCTCAAAGGAAAACCACACCTTTCCATCCTCTCCAGCACCACTCACTGCCACAAACCCAGTCAGTCTGCAGTTCATTATGCTAAATAAAAGTGAAGAAAACTCCCCAAAACACTGACTGACCTGTTCACTATGTCATTGTTCCTACTGACCAAGGTGGGTCCAGATTTCCGTGGTTTACGACACTTGAGGTCCCTCAAGAAAGAGACTTCACTATCCTGGGCAGGCAGGAGCTTATCCAGCTGTTCCAAGTAGTCTGGATCCAGGGCCACACGACTGAGGGGAGCTAAAACCATGTTCTCCTTGATTTCAAAAGGAGCAAACTTCCCACAGGAGCCAGCAAGGATCTGAAATGTCAAATGAGGAATATTGAGGTTTGAACACGGGAGAAAATTCAAACAGCACCTGGTGTTGGGGGGTGTTGCCTGAGGTGCAGATTGAGGTTAAGAGAAGATTTAGGTTAAGCCCTTCCCAAGACTCAACTCCAAGGCAATGGAGGTCTTTACAGCCAGTGGAGAAGACACAGCTGAGATTTCTGCTGAACCAACCACAAACTTCTACTGTAGTCTCTGCTCTGGCCTTTGTCTTAAAACACTTTACACTTTGAAATGAGGAAATGAAGAAAAATTAATGTGTTGTGCAGCTAAGAAGCTCTGAGGGGCAGATGAGAAGGATGTCAGGGTGTTTGTCAGAAACAGCTGAAGAGAGACCAAGACCCCCAGGAACAGCAATGCCTCACCTTGGGGGCTTGTGGAGTCTTTGGTTTCTGGAAGAACCTCGTAATTTCTGCTTTCTGTGCATTGATACGCTGAAATCAGAAGGAAAATGCAAATTAGGAACACAAAGATAGGACAAAGCCTTATAATTCAAGGTGAGCTCATGCATGACTCAACTTCAAATCTAGAGAGGTACAAAGCAGAGCTCAGTCATTTACCAGCTCCTGTGACTCAACAAAAACACTGATTGTCTTCTCTGGCACGAGGGTTCCAATGTCAGTGCTCAGACAGAGCACAGAGTGCACTGGGGGCATTGGGAAAACACTCACACAAAACACTTGGAGGGGGAAAGGCAACGACACCAAGAGGTGTGAAAGGAGCAGATTAAAATGTGGGTGATGCAACTGGTGGGTTCCAGGGAGCCCCAACCCCTTTTCACCACAGCAGAAGAATTCAGAGACAAGCTACAGAAAGCATTTTTACCTTTTCCTCCTCTCTCAGCCGTTTCTCCTCTTCCTTCTTTCTCTTCTCCTCAAGTTTTGCCCTTGAATACAAAGTTCATTTGAATTGTTACAAACCATGGAGGGTTTACTTGCACTGAGAAGCCCCACACCTTGACCCAGACCCCAACCTGCTAAGCAAGAAGATAACCCATCCCTGCAGCCAAGCGCCACACTTGGCTGGGCACAAAGAAGCCTTTCTTCATTCCATCTACAGCAAATATTGACCCCTTTTAGCCACAGACACCTCACACCAGGAAATCCATGGCATTACCAAGTTACAAGCAGCTTCCTCAACAAACAGGGCACCAGTGGCAGCACAGACTGCAAAGTTCAAGCAAGGCAGGTCATGAGGGGAGGCTCAGAGGAGCTCCACAGCTCCTTGGAGCCATCCCCCAGCCCAGGAGGCACTGCTGGCACAGGCGCTGGGGGACAGAGCCCTCACAAACACACCCCATGGCACTGGCACGTGCTGGCTGAGCTGCAGCCCCTGGAAGGGCCAGCTGAGCTGGGCATGGCAAGGTGGGAGTGGAAATCCCCCCAGGGGCTGCCCAAAGCACTTACTCTAAAGCCTCCTGCCTCTCCTTGCGCTTCTCCTCCTTCACCCTCAGCTTCTCAGCCTTCTCCTTTTCTTCTTTCTCTTTCTTTTCCCTCCTTTCCTTCTCCTTCAACTCTTTCTCCTCCTCTTTCCTCTTCTTTGCCTCCTCCTTGGCTCGTTCCTTCGCAGCTTTTGCTTCTTCCTTCAGCCTCCCCTTCTCCTCCCTCTCTGCCTGGAGCTTCTGCAGCTTGTCCGCTCGCTCCTGGTCCTGGGGCACAAATGGGACACTCAGGGCACTCTGGCCTTGGTTTGGGGCACAGAAAGAGCTGCTGGGGCCAAACCAGATGGGAATTAAGAAATAATTATTATTTTTTAATTTAACAGAAGATTTCAGACTGTTTCCAAAACTATTTTCTTTGGAATTCCCTCATGAGCTAAGCTTTCATTCTTTGGTGTCATCAGAAGGCTGCAGGGGTGGTAATTTTACAAGTGAATTGGAGTTAATTTGGCATTATAAATCCATAAGGATTTTCTAATGTTTTCCATCATCACAGGAGTTGGACTTTGATCCTTTTGGGTCCCTTCCAGCTCAGGATATTCCATAATTCTGTCATCTCAGGGAATAATGGGAGTCCCCAAACTCCAGACTGCCTTACAAGATATTGAGCTCAGAAAGTTATCCCCTGTCAGTCCATTTTGGACAATCAGACACCACCAGTACCCTGAGCTTATTTAAGGGGCACTCTGGGAGCAGTGGGGGGCAGATTTGATGGGAAGTGTTGCCTTTCATGGTATTTCCTCCCAAAACAACTGAAATCCTCACCCTGACACAAAGGAGAAAGCAGCACACTTATTAAAACCCATCACATTGAAATAAAAACAGCTTTTTTATGCTGCAGGAATTGGTGCTCTCCCCAGGAAAGGAGGCTGTGCCCGTGCTCAGACACACAAATCTCCTCCCTGTGCATTTTCAGTTTGGTTTTATTGATTTCACATCTCTCCCTGTCAACATCACGACTTCCTGAGCAGTGTCACAACACAAACAAGTGCAGAGAGCCCCCAAGAGCCAAATGGTGCCAATGGGAAGGAAACACTGTCAGCCTGAGTCATGGGACCTGCTGGGAGCTTTGGGAGCTGGGGGGGGATTAAACACCACTATTGGTGGGTATATTTAATTTTCAGCATCATTTTCAGCTTCCATTCTCATCTCTCCCTCACATCCCTGCTATTTTTAACGTAGATATAGAAGGGATGAAAACAACAGATTGGAACTTGATATGGGGCCCTGGGAAAGGCAAGATTTATAAACACAGCTTATATAAAAACCACAACAACTTTATAAACGAGCCACTAAGAAACACAGTAAGAATTCCTAAGCACAAACCTGCCCAAGTGCAGGGAAACAACCCCCAAAAAACCTACTCATCCAGCACTGATTGTTTAAAACTCCATGTGATCCATCAGCCTCCTTTGTGTTCAGCATTTCATGACTGAAAGCAGAATGAGGGAGCAGAGTTTGCTGCACCCAAAACCAGAACCTGGAGCTCGAGCATTTCCAGTGGTGAGATCCAAGTTTCTCCAGCAAGACATAAACACAGTGGCCCAATTAAGTTGTGTATTAATAAACAACAGATCCTACATTTTGGGGTTTAAAAGGGGGAAGGGGGAGAACAAGGCAGGAACTGCCCCAGAAGAGAAGCTCTTGCAGATTTTTCCTTCTATCTGTCCACTTTGGTCCTCTCAGGGTGGAAATTTGAGGAGCAATCAGCAGTATTTGGGTTCTTAATCTCTCCCCAAAGTGCCCCAAATGCAGTGCAGGCCACCCACACCTGACACAGCTGCTTTCAGGAGCTTTGGAAAGAGCCAAGGCCATTAATTTCCTGCATTAGGCTTCTTCCATATCCACCAGGGTGAGGAAAAGCAGAACAAGAGATGTCCCAATTGGACTGAGCTAAAAGGCAAAGGGCTTTGTTTCCTGCCCAGGTTGGGTTTGTGTGCCAGGGAAAATGCCTTACTCTTTGCAATCTCAGCTTCTCCTTCTCTGCAGAACTTCTGTGGCATTTCTGAGGTACCTGGAACCACAAAATGCAAGGTTTAGAGAAGATCCACATCCCCCCCTTTCCACAAGGAGAGAACAGACTGAATGAGAGCAACAATGTCCTTGCAGACTCCATGCAGTAACCTCAATATCCCTCCAGAGCAGGGCATGAGGACACACTCCAGGCATAGCTAATCTCCCTGATTTCCATTTCAGCCTGAATACATTTCAATGCTTCTGCTCCCATTAAATCCTCACGTTACCAAGTTTGCATAAACAAACCCCTCTGGTCTCCTCAGCTCTGAAGTATCATTTGCAAGGGAATATCCTGTGCAAAGCAAACACAAGGGCTGCTCTGAACCACAGAGGACATTTAATTATGGCAAAGTCACTTCCTTCCAGTTAAACCTGGGGTTGGGGATTTATTTTTTTGCATCATAACTCTCTTTTTTATGATATTTAAAGTTTATGATAAAGTTATTATCCATATTTTAAAGCTGTTTCTTCTTGTAATCACAGTCCACTAGATCTTCCACCAGTGCCAGCTCATCACCCCTAAATTCCCAACAGGTCACACTTCTCACTTCTCTGATTTATAAGAGATAAAAAAAAAGGTATTTTATGTTTAAGATTGCTGTTCACAGACTGGTTAAAGGCTTACTCTGTCAATATTTCAGCACCCTGTGGCTTGGTTTACTGTCCCCACCCCCTTCCTCCTGCCATTCACAGTACCAGGGACCACATTTCAGCTCTGATTAACAGACTAACACAGCCCAACTGCTTTATTTTCTATATTTATCTGATATAAAATAAGAGCTCTGTCAAGAGGAGGATCAGTTTGGCAGAGATGCTTCCATGCAGGAAAACAAACATGCCAGGACTGGCAGCTCCACGTTTTGGGGAGCAGAACCCCATTCTGGGGTGCAGCCCAGGAGCAAATCCAGCCTTACCAACACCCTGTTTGCATTGCTGGATTACATCAGCAGTCAAGGACTTGTCTTTTTGTTGTTCTGCTGCCCTGGAAATACTTCATGCCTGCTTGAGTGTATCTATTTATTTTGGAGATGAAAGATTGGCAGTTTTCACAGGGAGGGGGACACAGAATTGATCATTTCCCTTGACAAACACACAGCAAAGGGAAGGGAAGGGAAGGACCACCCCCATCCCACTGTGAGCTCTGCACCCCAAATCATTTATCCACAGGGGGTTCCTCATTTATCCTTAAATTCTGGGGGAATTGTTGATTAAAGTCTTTCTTAAAAGGCTCAAGGGGGCATAAGAAGGGAAGTCACCACCCCTTCACCTTCACTTACCTGAACAACACACCTGACTCTCCCCCTCAGGCAGCACAGTCTCAATCCCCCCTCAACACCTTCCCTGTTTTGCCCTCTAATAACAGTTTCCCTGTCAATATTCCCCAAAAAATCAGGGTGTTTTGGGGTCTTTTGTTGAAACAGAGCTGCTAAACTGGGACCAAGATGCCAAACAACCACCTCACTGAGGGCTGATTTCACAGAATACCAGACTGGTTTGGGTTGGAATGACCTTAAAGCCCATTCAGTGCCATCCCTGCCATGGGCAGGGACACCTTGTACATGCCCAGGGTGCTCCAACCTGCCCTTGGACACTTCCAGGGATGATGGGGCAGCCACAGCTTCCCTGGGCACCCTGTGCCAGTGCTTTTCCAAGCCTGTTGCAGGAATTCTGAGCTGGAAAAGCAATTGCACTGGCTGTACTGGTGGAAGGTCCTCACAGGAATTACAGCAGCTTCCTTGAGGACAAGCAGGGGCTGGAAAACAACACCAGAGGGGCAAAAGTGCTTTTGGATACTGTTACCAAAATGCCAAGTCCCGAAAGAGAACCTAAAATGAACCTGCAACAGAGTTAAAAAGTTACAATCCCAGAGGGTATAAATTCACCAGCAGCTCAAACCCAGGCAAGGGAAAACCCTTCACCTGTAGGATTTAAAGGATGATTCCACTGGGCAGGAATTCCACCATGAACCCACCTCCTTCCCTGCACTCCTGCAGTGTCCTGCTCCCCCTCCTCCCTTCACACCAACCCTGTGCCACGCAGCAGCTCTGAGACCCCCACCAGGGCACACCAACCTTCCTGAGGGGCGTTGAGGCAGCCAAAGGGCTGGTGCTGCTCTTGGATCCTGCCCCGAGCTGCCCCTCGGGAGAGCTCCCAGGGCCTGAGCTCAGCGAGGAGTTGGTCAGTCCCGAGTCCCCCTCGGGAGAAGATCCCACGGTCTCGTTCTCCGACGTGGCACTTCCATCCAGAGAAGCCACCTGGGGGCATTTCCCAGCCATGATGTCCTCCAGGAGCACCACGGGCACCTTCCCCTCAAAGAGGACATCCTTCAGTTCGCTCTGGCTGCCCTTCCTGCCTGCCAGGTCCTTGCAGCCCGTTAACCCAGAGCAGGGCTGGGTCCCACCTCCCAAACCTTCCTCTCCATCAGCTGTGGCCCCACACGCCGTGTCCGTCTCCATCTCGGTGGAATCACCTGCTTGGGTGCTCTGAGGGGAGTTCGGGCAGCTCAGCTGGGTCACCTCTTTTCCTATCGTGCCATTAGTTACAGCTCTGGGTGAAGCAGCTCTAGAATCCAAACCCCCCCGGGTTGTGCCATCACTGAGTCCGTGGTCAGAGCCCTTGGGCAGGTCAGGGAGGGCCCCGGGGCCATCTGTGGCACCTCGGGTGTTTTTCTGGATGAAATGGTCCAATGGGCCTTTGCCATTGACGAGTTTTGCAGTACAATTCCCATGGGAGCCCAGCTGGCAGTCATTCTCCACGTTGTCCAGGGAGGCAGAGGATGCATCCAGGGCGGGATCTTTGCTGGGACCAAAAGCACTCGGGGAGCTTTTGGCTTTTTTCTCTTCTGAATCCACATCGTATTTGTCCTTTGGCACCGGATTGAGGCGCTTGAAGGGCAGCCGAGCTGCAACAACAACAACAACATGGGGTTATTTGGTCCCACCACACAGGTCAGGGCAGCAGAGACCAAGTTATTTTATTAGTTCTGAAGCAGAAGGTCTGACATCAGCCACTTAGGGATGCTTTATCAGAGCCAAGGCAATGTATTTCACAAAACCAGGTGTCACACCTTGCCCAGGTGCTGAAGCCACAGCAGGTGACACACACTCCTTACCTTGGACGAGCTTTCGTGGAGGAACAGCCCCTTTGTCCCTGCACTCCATGGCTGCAAGAGAAAACACAATAAGCCAACACCTGGGCTGCGTTTCCAGGGAGCTGCCCCGGACAGCACAGCCCGACAGCTCCCCCGGGGCTGCCAGGGGGGACAAAGGGCCCTGCTGTCACCCCCAGGCTGAGGGACCTGCGGGGCAGGGGCATTCCCGGCAGAGATGGGATGGGGGAATCCCTCCCTGGGAGGGTGGGCAGGCCCTGGCACGGGGTGCCCAGAGCAGCTGCGGCTGCCCCCGGATCCCTGGCAGTGCCCAGGGCCAGGCTGGACCCCCCGGGCCGGTGGGAGCTGTCTCTGCCCACGGCAGGGCCGGGACGGGCCGGGCTTTGCGCTGTCCCCCAACCCGGACCGATCGGCGGCTCCAGCGGCGAGGCCGCGGGGCGGGGGC
>WBMV01006430.1:120469-138891 GCA_013396655.1 Campylorhamphus procurvoides
ATTGGGGACAGGGATTGGGGACAGGGATATGGGGACAGGGATGGGGGGACAGGGATGGGGTTGGAGAAGGAGCCTGGAGCTCCTGGAGCACCGGGAAAGGCTTGTGAGCTGTGGGGCTTTAGCCAGGGTTGATCCTGCAGTCCACGGCCCCGGCGGTGACAGGGAGTTTGTGTCTCTCCTTGGAGCTTTTCCCCCCGAATTCCCCAGCCCTGGGAGGGTCCAAGGCCAGGTTGGAGCAACCTGGGACAGTGGGAGGTGTCCCTGCCCATGGGACTGGATGGGCTTTGAGGTCCTTCCAACCCAACATTCCATGAGTCCATGTGGGAATCTGCCTCTGCCGGGGTTCACAAGCACCTTCTCCCTCACCCAGCCATTCCCCAAGCAGGATTATCATTCCCACCTCTTCCCATGAAGAGCTGGAGTGTTTTTATGCATTTTGGGACCAGTTCAGGACTCACAAATCCTCTGAGCTGCTGCTTTCCCTTCCCTGCTTTGCGTGTCAGGCAAGTTTGGCCCAGATCGTGTTTTCCATCCCCAGCTCTGAACCCTTTAAGCTCATCCCGACTCTGTGCACGACGTTTGTCGCCTCCACTCTTGGCTCTGTTTTCCCAAATCCCTCTTATTTCAACAGCAGAGCAAAATGACAAATTCCTGAAGTCATCCCCCACCCCCTTCCCCTGGACTGGGAGGGGGAAGGTTTTTTATGACTTCCATGGGGAAAGGTTGAGCTGAGAACTCGGGGTGGGAGGATTTTGCTGCCGTGGTGGTGTCAGGAGGTGAAAACTCAGGACCACCGTGTTCCTAAACCTAAAAAAAATAATGTAAAAGCACCTGATGAAAGCTTTTTTCCTGAGGAATTACCAATTTTCCCGGGGGCACTGCCACCCCCTCGCAGTATCCATGTGTTAGGGATGCTTTAACTGGAAACTGGGAGTCACTGCTTCCAGTTTGGCCATTTGTTTTCTCTTCTCCTCCCATTCTCCCCTTTCCTCCTCCTCCGTTTTCCTCCTCTCCTTCCCTTCTGCCCATTTTTCCCTTCCCCTTTTTCCCCCTTTTTTTCCTCCCCCCCTTTTCTTTCCTCCCCCTTTCCCATTCCCTCCCTCCTTCCCTTTCCCCCCTCAGGTCCCACTCAGCCCTTGGCTGAAGCAGAGCAGGATTAGTTATTTTTTGGCTCCCTTAAAACCGCCAGACTCTGCCAAAAACAAACATGTGGAAGATCTTTCCCAAAAAGATCGTTCCACGTCTGCCCTTAATTGAAGGGGGAGGGTTTGAGAAGGCTTTGGGATGCCCCTGCTGCCCTTCCCTGGATGCAGAGGGAGCAGGGCTTGGCTCCTGGGCTCCCTCCCTGTGATTCCTGCTTGCCCACTCTCCCCTGGCTGAGGCAGCAGGGCGCCCACACGCAGCACAGAGCCCAGAGAATACCCTGGAAAACAAAAATTCCAAATGCTGCTGGCAAATGCTGCGGATGGGGAGCAGCTCCCAGAGTGTCCAGAACAGGTTCTGCCTGTTCACAGCAAAATGTTCTCTGAAAAATAAATAAAGCTGAAGAAAACAGTCTAAGGAAGGGGGAGAAGCAGTGGCAGCTTGGAGCTGGGAGCAGGGTGGGAAGTCCCTGCCTGTCTGGTCCCGGGTTTTATCCAGCCAGGAATTTGCAGGGACCTTCTGGTGCAGAAACAGCTTCGTTTGCACCGTTGGGGTTTGGCACAAACTGATGTAAATCCTGGAATCCTGCAAATCTTCCCGTTAGCCAGTGGGCAGGACAGGCTGCAGGAATGCTGAGGGGATCCTGGATTTGTCACGCCTGGGATGAGGAGATCAGGAGCAGGCCAGGCTGGCACCAGGGACATCCCCCCCCCAGGGTGGAGGCAGCAGCAGGTGATCCCTGGTGAGCAGGGACAGCAGGGCAGTCCTGCCTGACTCACACACCCCTGGCAGTGCCAGGGCAGCAGGAGCAGCACAGGAGCTCTCCAGGGCCACCTGGAATCCAGGGAATGCTGTGTGGTGCCCTTCCCCACAGCCCACACTGGGTGCGATCCCCGGGGCTGCCCCGTGGGTCAGGGAATGGTTGGGGTTGGAAGGGTTGGGCAGGGCTTGGAACACCCTGGTCTGGTGGGAGGTGTCCCTGCCCGTGACAGGGGCGGCACTGGGTGATCCTTGAGGTCCTTCCAACCCAAACCATCCTGGGGTTCAGCCCTGGGTGCCGCCGGCGTCCCAAACAGGATGAACGTGCTCCCAAAGCTGTGGGAGCCGAGCCCAAGCCCTGGGGTGGCTCCTGCTGTGCCCAGCCCAGGCACAGACCAGCCCCCTCCTCCTCCTCCTCCTCCTCCTCCTCCTGCTCCACAGCCAGAGGGTTTTTCCACGAGTGAAGAAGTGAGTGCTAATTAAAACCTGCCAGCCCTGGACACACACACGTCCCTGGGGTTTGCTGACAGCTCTCAAGGCTCCTGAGGGTGTTTGGGACCAGGAATAGCTGCTCCTTGTTCCCTGCTCCGGAGGCTGAGGCCCAGGGATGTGCTCCCAGAGCCTGGGGTGACAGTGACAGGGACAGAGCACAGCTGGCACAGGGGGCAGTTCCCTTTTTTCTCTGCCTTTGTGGTCGTGGCTCTCGATGGGGCCGAATTGGGATTTCCTGGTGCTGATTTGGGATTTCCTTCACTTCTCTCTGCGTTGGGATTTCCTTCATCTCTCTTCTGCTGAGGTTCTCTCTGCGGTGACTTTGTGCTCTGCTTTCAGATGTGGGGTTTTTTCTTCCCTTTTCCTGAGGAACCTTTTAACAGCTCCTTTTTTTCTTGTTCTTTTTAGGGTTTTTGAGGTTAACTCGGTGCTGACCCCATCAGCTTCTCTGGGGTTTTGTCTTACAGGCAGGAGGTGGCTTTTCCTTTTCTCTGCAGTGGCAGAGAGAGATCATGGAATGGTTTGGGTTGGAAGGACCTCAAAGCCCATCAAGTGCCACCCCTGCCATGGGCAGGGACACCTTCCAGTAGCCCAGGATGCTCCAACCTGGCCTTGGACACTTCCAGGGCTTCTCTGGGAACCTGTGCCAGGGTTTTACACCTTCTGAGTAAAGAGACTTCCCCACTTCAGCCCCCAGAGCTGCCAGTGGAGGAACTGGGCACCCAGGGGATGTTTGAGGAGCTATTTTGGGCTCACATGTTCTTTTTGAGCCCTTCTGGTGAATTTGCACCCGCAGCCAGGCTGGCCCTGAGGGCAGGGCTGAGGAGCAGGAGCAGATCCCAGGGACAGGTCTCTCCTGCCTTGGTGGTGGCTGGGCTTTGTGGCAAAAGGCAGGATGAGGCCTGGATGCCCAAGGAGCAGGGAATTCCTGTGGGAGATTGTTGGCTCCAGGATCCTTATCTATCCAGTGGAATTTGGACTGGGGAGTCAAGGAATTCTGCTGAGTCCTGCCAGGCTGGAGCCTCCTGCCAAGCTCCATCCCAAGCACCTGATGTTTCTGTATTAATATTAACCTGGAGCTGGAGTTCCCTGCAGCTCCCAAGTTTATCTTTCCCTGTTAATTTGCTCCCAGGGCTGGAGAAAAGCTGGGTTTGCTGGAGTGTGGTGTGACATCCATTTGCCAGCTGAAATCCATCCAGGAACATCCTCACCTGGCACCTGCAGCCTCAGGTTGTGCCAGGGGAGGTTTAGGTTGGAAATTAAGGGAAATTTCTTCATGGAAAGGGGTGTCAAGCACTGGAACAGGCTGGCAGGGCAGTGGTGGAGTCCCCACCCCTGGATGTGACACTTGGGGACATGGGTTAGTGGTGACTGTGGTGGTGCTGCACTGACAGCTGGACTTGATGGTCCTTAAGGTCTTTTCCAACCTTAACAATTCCATGATTCCATGTATGGCAGGTGGACAATGTCCCCAAACATCCTGAAAACAGGGATCAGGTGTCAGTGATCCCTTGTCCCTGGGTGGTGCTGACTGGACACTCTCCAAGGTGCCACATCCAGAGCAAAACCCGTGGCCAGGATGTTTTCCTATTAATTCCCTCTCCTTCTGTCACGATTTTGCATCAAACCCCCTGTCCTAGGCTGGTTAATCCTTGTCAGAGCTGAGCAACTTTTCATTTTCCCAGGATTTTCCAGCCTGTCTGGTGTCTCAGGCAGGGAATGACTCTCTTCTCTGCATCATTTACTTGAAATTGGCTTTTTTCCCCCCTTTTTAAGGTGGTTTTTGCAGCCGTTGGGGCTCTGATAGTGAAAACTGGGATTCCTGGAAGGCACAGGCAGAAAAGAGGGCTGGAAAACTCCAACTCTCCATCTCCTGCTGCCATCCAAGAGGGAAAGTGTTCTCTGTGTTTGCAGCTGGGGGAATCTGGGCTGCAGGGAGTGACTCAGGGATCATGTGGGGTTGGGATGCTGATTCCACGTCGGCATCTCTGCCTGGGGATCCCTGAAATCAGCCATTTCTCCACCTAATTTCACAGGTTAGGGGGAACTGATTCCAAGTGGAAGGTGCTGAGGGGGGGATTTGTGGCTGCAGTGGAAGGAAATCCTTCCTCCCCCTTCTCCCTGCCAGTATTTTCCTCCTGGGAAAGAGCAAGATGGGGATGAGCTCAGGCAGTTTGGCGTGTAAAAGCTGATTCATTTCTTTAGCACCTTTTTTTCCCCCTCCTTCCTTCTCTCCCCCATCCCTACATATGCCAGGACTTCTGGCCAGGGCTCCCAGCCCCAGCCAAGCCCCAGCTGGGAATACTGGAGGGGTGGGGAGGGAGCAGGGCAGCTCCTCCTGCCTGAGACTGTGGAAATACCAACACAAGAGCATAAAAATGCCCCTCAGGGAGGGAATTCGTGGCCAGTGGGATGTGAGGGGTCACTCCATATCCTGATCCTGCTCTATCCATGCTGCTCTCCCTCCTGGAGCTGCTTCCCAAGCAGGATGTGGAAGTGCTAAAAAGCCCAGAAATAAAATAAATCCCTAATCCAAAAGGTTTTGACTTTATAGTTGCAGCTGAACTCATTGACATGGAAACTCAGCGATGCACCTCGAGCCTGGTGCTGTTTCCTAAGCCTCCTGTGCTCCTTCCCACCCCTAATTGCCCTGATTTAATGAGAGCCCCGGCTGTGCTGGGAGGTGGATCCTGTCACCGGCAGTGCCTTTTCCTGCAGCTCTGCTCCCTCGGAGCTGCATCCTGGCCCTGTCCCAGCCCTCCCCCTGGAGCTGCAGCAGATGGGAAGGATCCCTCTCATCGGGCTGGGAATGCCCCACAGCATCCCGGAGCTTTCCCTTTCCTAACCTGCTCTGTGACAGGATTTACTGCAGGATTCGGCCCCTCTTGGCCTCTCCCTGGGGTTATAAAAGTGATAATTTAGGTATTTTTTTAAAGATTTCCTTTTCCTCTTCCCCTCACCCCCCCATCCCTTTCGTCAGCGATCCCATGGCTTTCAGGAACAGGTTCCTGTTGACAGGAAAAGGCCTTTTGGCTCAAGTTCAGGGATAAACCAGTTGCTGGGGGATGATCCAGTCCAGTTTTGGTGCTGGATTTTACTGGGAGTGCCTGGAGGTGCCCGAGGTCCTGCTCCTCTCCCAGTCTGGGCTGCTCCTGCTGCCAAGGAAACCCTTCTATCCCCTTTCCAGCTTTGCAACCAGAACCTTATTAATAGAATAGTCCTTCTAAAGCCACTGGGAGTTTTAGGATCTCCTAATACCTGGCTATTAATTAAGTTCATGGTACTGTCACTAATTAAATTGCTTTTCTGATCAAAAATAAAAAAGAGGAGTTAAACATGTCCATAATGAAATCCTGTCTTTGAGACAGGAGGTTAAATTTGCATGATTAAAGCTTTAAAGGGCTTTTTCTAATTGAGAAAATGCTTCATAATTCATCTTAGAGATCGAAAGCCTGGCTGTATCCCCTTGCTGGCCCAGACTTTATTCATCAATGATAATTTATTAACCACCTTCTTGACCAAATCTGGTTTGGCATCACAGGATTAGCTCAATTTAGACTTAATTTTGCCACTTTCAGGCAGAAAAATGCAGGAAAATTATCTACACTCAAAGCAAATCCACCAGGTAAGAAGGTGCTGGTTTTGCCAAATGGGTTTTTGATGGTTTTGGGGGATTTTTCCCCCCCTGATTTTCTTCCCTGGATTTAGAAAACATCTTGTTTGCTGCTGACGTGTGTCCCTGCAGAGGGTTTTGAGGGAGCCCAAATCCGGAGGGCCAGATGTTGGTGGTGGAGCTCTGCTCCCAGGAAAGCTCCTCCTGATGGGGCTGGGCCAGTTTTAAAGGCCAGAGGGTCTGGGCTTTTGTGCCTGACAGGGATAACATCATCCAAATGTCTTCTCCCAGGATTTCTGGGACCCCTCTGGCTCTGGCTGTGGGGCAGGAAGGGGATGGGGAGGTGTCTGTGGAGTCAAAGCAGAGTGCTGGGAGGGATTTTATCCTGTTTAAACCCTTCCAAAATGGGCCTTACTGAGTGTTCCTGATGTGCAGCAAGGAAAAGATGAATCAGCAGCATCATGGATGGGTTGGAAGTGCAACAGAGTGCCTGGATTTGGGGCAGGACCCTGTGGAGAGCTCGTGGAGGGGCTGAGGCAGGAGTTTGGTCCTGTGGATGCTGCTGGGGTCACTCACTCCACTCTCCCTTCCCTTAGGATGCTGTGCTCTGCCCTGATAGCCACGAGGCTTTTCCTAGAATTCAAATCCACAAAGAAAAGGGGTGTTTACAGTGTTCCCAAGGATTTCTGTCCCCCTTTGATGTTTGTGTACACGGGGACAGCGCCGGCCCCGTCCGGAGCTTTTCCTTGGCCAACGCTCTCCGTGTCAAACGTGCCCTGCCCGGGGCTGCCCTGCCCATCCCGGGCCTGCAAGAGGCTTTTGCCTTCCTTTTGGTAGGGTTGGAGCTTGTTTGATGTCCCTGATGGCTGGAGAGCTGCAGGGAGCTCATCTGGGCTCTTCCTGAGCTCATTCACCCTCTGCCACACCAAAGGGAACGTGGCTGGGACTGAGTGTTTCAGGCTCTCCCTGTCCCATCAGCTCTCCCTGTCCCACAGCTCTGTGTCCCACCAGCCTTGGCTTGCTCCCATCATCCTGCAAATCCAGAGGTCTTTCTCTTTCCTTCCCAGCTCTTCGATGATCTTCGGGCTCTTGCTGCTCAAGACTTTTCTCTGAGTGGTTCCACTCAGTGCCCTGCACCCCAGGGAGGTGTTTTTTCCTCTTTCCTGGTTTTCACAGGGAGCAGAAATCCCATCTCCTGCCTTTTTGCACCCGTGGTGTTTTCCCCAGGGATGTCCAGGTGTCCTCCACCCTCCTTTCCCCTTTTTCCCTTGGTTTTTGTGACCCCCCTCGGGACACCATGTGGGCTCATCCTCAGTGTGCTGACTGCAGGATGGGACTGCTGGGTGCTCTTCCTGGAGCTTTGCAGCAGGAAAAATCAAGGACTGCAGCTATTGGGAGGCACTTGGAGTGCTTTGCATTCTCATATCACATCTGAGGAGCAGCTCCAGAGCGAGGAGCCTCTGCCTTCCCCCCTGGGTCCAGCAGGGCCGGGTGGAGCTGCCGAGGAGTGATGGCTCAGCAGCTTTGGAAAAGTCAGGCTGTGATTCACTGGGATAGGACGTGGGGAGGCTGGGCAGGAAGTCTGGATGCAAGGCAAATATTCCACATTTCCCCTCGGTTTAGGGAACTTCCTCTGGATTGCTGAAGTCACTGGAAGAGGGTGAGGAGACACTGCTGGGAGAGAGGGGCTGCTGCTCCCTGCTTAATGCAGCTTGACCCAATTCCATGATTTTTGCCCCCCAGCTGAATAGAAGTTGTGTCTGGTTGGTAGCTAATAACAGGAAGAAGTAGGATGCAAATGGTGTTGGGAGGTGCCCCCATCCCTCTAACAAGAGCATTCCAGGTCTCTCCCTGGCATGGAAACCTTCATCCTTTGGGATGAGTGTGCCCATGGGGCAGAGTCCTGCCCGTTGACACTGTGTGTCTCCTGCTGGAAAAATGAGCATGGGGATCAGCAAGAGGAGCAGAGAGTGATCTCCAGCAGGATCTCAGTGTGCCCTGGAGCCAAGGAAGGGCAGAATTCCCATGGCCAGGAGGGAGCAGCTGCATTGCAGAGCACCCGGGTGCCCTTGGCTGGCCCGAGCTGCCACTGTGACCTGCTGGCTGCTGCTTCAATTACTGGGTTTTCCTTTAATTCCTGCTGTCCTCGTTCCTCCGAGCCCATCTGCTGGATGGAGATGAGTCACCCGAGAGCTGTGAGGAGGAGGAGGAGGAGGAGGAGGGTTGGCAGGTGGCTCCTGGAACGCCGCCCTGTGCACAGGCAGCTCCTTCCCTGTTGTTTCCATGGGATGAGGTTACAGCCTGGGCTCACTGGGAAGGCTTTGGAGGGAAGGGAAGGGAAGGAGCCCTTCATTGTTCTGGGCTGACCTTCCTGCTGCACATCAAGGGATTCCTGTGGGGCTGGTGGAGGGGGACAGCTCCCTGCCTCACATGGTGAGGGGGTGGGAAGCTTTGGAGACACGTTTCCCCAGTGCACGTGTCTGGGGGCAGTGGGGCACCTCAGTGGGCCTTTTCCAACCCCAGAGATCCCACAGTGGAGCACAGCCTGGTGCTTGGGTGCAAGGCCTGGCCAGGAGGGGGAATGTGCCTTCCTCTCCCTCAGGAGGCTGCAGGTAATTGTCCCTCCCCTGTTCCACACAACAAACACTTGGATCTGGTTTCTTCTCCTTAAAGTAGGTCAGAAGTTGCTCAGGTTCGTGTGTGCTGAGGGTGTGCCGAGCTCGCCTCACACAGGGGTGTCTGCTGCCTCTGGAGTGCCCTTCCTGGAGAAGGGATGTCCTACACCTTTACTTAGCTTAAAAAAAAGGCTTAAAAGCTCCAAGGAGGCAGGACAAGTCTGATCTCCGGAGCTGACAGGAACTGACAGTGCTGTGGGCTGTGTGGGGGGTTTACACTGTTGTAGAATCAGGGAAAGGACCCCCCAGAATCATCAGCCCAACCCCTGGCCCTGCACAGACACCCCAACAATCCCACCCTGTCCCCCAAACCCTCCTGGAGCTCTGGCAGCCTCGGGGCCGTGCCCACTGCCCTGGGCAGCCTGGGCAGTGCCCACCACCCTCTGGGGGAGAACCTTTCCCTGAGATCCCACCTGACCCTGCCCTGGCACAGCCCAGCCATTTCTTGGGAACTGGCCCCTGGTCTCTCCCAGTTCCCAGCCCCACTGGATGTGTCTGGGACACTTTACCTGGAGCAGCAAGGCCTTGACAGGATGTGCACGCTCTGGATCCCAACCAGTGCTGCTGGGCCAGCCTTGCCTGGTTTCCAAGGATTACACCAGGACAATTAACTTTTAATGAGCCCCTTTGTGTTGGCTGGGCAGGACATCAGAGCCTGAGATCCCTGGGGATTGTCCTCTGCCTGGGACACCTCCCAGGACAAGCTGGTTCTGCAAGGAGCCTCTTGTTTTCCAGGTTTTCCAGGGTTTTCCAGGTGCTGCCGCTGGACTCTGGTATTTTTCCAGGAGGTTTTTTGGGACTCTGCAGCCCTGCCATTGCCAAGCCCCACTGGGTGACTAAAGCCATTTATTCCCTGTCTATGTTAAAGCTTAAACACACACAGAGCAACAGGGGAAATTGTCACGTTGGCTCGGTGGAATTGCAGCCCTGGGATGATGGAGATGACCCAGAATGAAGCAGGATGCCAGGGAGCCACGCCTTGCTGGGCTGCAGTGGTGCTGCTGCCTTTGTGGAGCATCCCACAGACTGTGCCACTGGACACCAGTGATCCCAGTTAACCCTGGTGTTCCTGACCTCCTCCTCCCTGTCTCTGGCAGACTGTGGTGTTGGGGGGGTCAGAACAGTCACAGTCCCTTTTTTAATGATTTTCTGGGATGGCTTTTCCCACTAGAGTGGGATGAAGGGAACCAGGGCAGAGCTGCTTCTCTGTTTGCTCATCTGTAGGTTTGTTTTTTTATTCCTCAGAGGGGACTTGCTGTTGGGAGGAGGGTGGAGAGAGAGGAAAGCTTTGATACTCCAGAGTCTGGGATTTAAGGTTTTCATTCGACTGTGAACGAGTGTTTTGAATGCGAGGATGGCAAATGTTTGATGTGTTATAAATAGGGCTGACTGAGATGGAAAAAAAGCCCAAGTTTTTTTTTAAAAAAGCCTAATTTTTGGGTTCCTCTTGGTGTGTTTTGCTTGTTTGAGCCTGAGGGAATTAGGGATGATTTTCTGTATTTAAAGGCTGTGGAGCAGAATATCAAAACGAGGTCTGTAAAATCCCATGGGAAAGCTGCAGATTAGCAGAAAATGACCTGGATTTGTGGCCCCCACATCCATGAGCTGGGCAGGTGGAACCTTCAGGGAATGTGCCCTTCTCCAGGTTTCAGGAGCCTGGCAGGTGCTCCTTGGCTGGGGAATTTCCATGGCCTCCTGGACTCTCCAGTCCCTCTGGTTCCTGCCAGAATTCCCAGTGCAGCACAGCAAGGGCTGGACACTTGGATCCCTTTCTTTGCTGTGGGATTTCCTGGGGCTGAGCACGTGGGATGCAGCAATGATGGGTGCTGGGGAGGTGCCTGTGGATTCGGTGCATTCCCTCCTTCCTCTCCCACTCCCAGCTCTAAAGGGAACCCTCTCCATCCCTCCTTTCTCCCTCTCCATGCCCACATACCATTCCAGCCTCTCCCGTGGCCACCCTCCCTCTGCAGCAGCTCCTTCAAACAATGGCTCTTTCATTGCCCAGCATCTTCCACCACGGTGGGTTTGAGCTGGGATTGTTCCCATTCCCACGCCCCTGCCAAGGAATCTGCTGGAAGCTCTAAAATGAAGCTCCAGGAGCTCCAGGAGCAGCCCTTGGGTGGCAAGAGGGGCAGTGTCCCATCCCTCTGGATGAGCTCTCCGTGCTCCTGGGAATGCTGGGAGCACAGGACAATCCCAGGCCCCTCCCTGTGCTCAGGTCGCAGCTATTCAGGGCATATTCCAGCTGTATCCATGTAATTAGGCAGGGATGGGAGGCAAGGGATGCATTCCTGGCTTCTCTGCTGGAGCTGCCCTGCACAGGCTGCCCCAGCCTTCTCCCCCCACCCCATGGATGGCATTCCAGGTGAGCTGCCAGGTAAACAGCCAGTTGGACAGCAGATTTTATCTGGCCAGGCCGTGCCCAGCTGCACAACCCTGTGCCAATATTTGCCCTGGGAAGTGCCTGGCATTGGCTGAAGGTTCTGGCTCTGCTCTGCTCCCAGGGGGAATATTTGTGTGTGTGTCCCATCCCTGCTCCCAGATCCCTTTTGTGTGTCCCATCCTGGCAGAGAGAAAGAAACCAGAGAGGCTGGAATTGTTCTCCTCTTTCCCTCCCAAGGAACGTTTGGGCCTCTGTGTTTGGTTATGGACCATTTCCATGTCTCCTCCCTCCATCCCTTCCCAGCCTTCACGTCTTGGTTCAGTAAAGGTTGGATCCCCAACCAGGGAAAGGTGGATGTATGCCAAGTGTTTCCTTGGCTGATCATGAAATAAAAACACAGAAAAATCGTCATCACGTCCTGAAAAAAGCCCCTGAACTGCTCCCTGCAGGAAGGGGTGCTGGGTTTGCACTGCCAGCATTCCAGTGACCCCCTCAGAGCTCCCTTAGCCAAGGTGGATGTTCCAAGCAGTGTATGGATCCTTCCCTTCCCATCCTGCTGAGGTGAATTCTTCCCTGAGGGAAGCAGCCCCCTCCTTCCCAGCACTCCCAGGCTCTTTGGATGCAGCACAGTGAGATGCACTTGGAGATTTGGCTCCCAATCACATCCTGAAGCTCCAGGTTAAACAGGGAGCTGGTGGTGGCTGCTCCTGGCACCTGCCAGGGGGAATCTCCATTTGTTTGTCTTCCTGATGGATTTGGGGGTGTGGGGATGAGGATGAAGCTGTCACACCCTCCCTCCTCCTCCTTCCCTCCCGTGATGGAGCCTCCCAGTTTAATCAGAACCAGCAGGGAGAGAACTTCAATCTTATTATTCCCTCCCAGCAGGGCAGCAGCAGCATTTCTGGGCTGTCAAAAAGAGGATTAAATTGGTCTGGAAATGAGGGAGTTTTGCCTCCTTCGCATCTCTGGGCTCCCAGGAGGGTGTTGAGCCTCTGGAATTGCTGGGGTGATGGATTCCTCCAGCATGGAAAGAGGTCCCAGCCCAGCAGAGCTCCTGCCATGGGCTCATTTACACCTTTCCAGGCCACAGATCCAGGGCTGGGGGAGTGGTGGGTGGAGAAAAGTGGTCATGGAATTGCTTGGGATAATTGCACCCTTCCCAGATGTGTTAGGGAATAGGGGAGGTCTCCAGATCCAGGCCCATTCTGGGTGCAGGATTTCTGGCAGGGGACAAGTGAAGGCAGCTGGGAGCTTTTCCCCCTTTTTTTCCCCTTCCCTTTCCCAGGAATTTTGGCTCCCGTGGTGTCTCTGGGTGCTTTTGAACCTGGATGAGGGATCCCTCCCCCCCTCCCTGAATAAAAACCTACAGCCCCACTTTGAATCCCCGTGGGAGCAGGAGTGTTCCAGAGGAGGAAAAGCTCGATAAAATCAAATATTTGATGTTCAAGTAAACAAACCTGATTGTTCCTTCAGCTCTGGAGTTCTGAGGACAAACAGGAGGAATCCTGGCAATGACTCCGTGGAGCCTTGGGAGGCAGCGCCGTTTCCCAGACCACTTTGGGTGTCTGGGTGGGGAATTTGCTGCCATTTGGGGCAAAATAATCACTAATTGCTCTCCTCAACTCCCTGCCAGGAGGGGAGAGCCAGGAGGGCGTCGGGCTCTGCTCCCAGGGAACAAGGGACAGGATGAGAGGGAACAGCCTCAAGTTATGCCAAGGGAAATTGGAAATTAGGGAAAAATTCTGCATGGAAAGGGTGGTCAGACCCTGGCATTGCTGCCCAGGAGTGCCCATCCCTGGAAGGGCTCAAACAACACGTGGATGTGGCACCTGGGGACATGGTTAGTGGTGAATGTGGTGGGTTAATGGCTGGACTTGGTGATCTTGGAGGTCTTTTCCAACCTCAGCCATTCCATGAGTCTGATTTTGGCCAGTTCCTCTGTCCTGCATCCCCAAACTCTGCCACTTTTCTTGCCACATCCATGTGGCACTGGGAAGGAAACACTCCTCTTTGGGCCAGGGCACCTTTGGGGGGATTAATTGAGGCATTTATTATCCTTCAGCACATAAAGAGAGGATTTGGGAGTGGGGGCTTTTCTTGGACCTGCTGATCCCAGCAGGAAGCTCATGAGGCCTTCCCAAAATGGCCCAAACGAGCCCTGGCTTCAGAGCTTGCCAAACATCTCACCTTCCTCAGCTTTAGAACAGACACTTTGATAAATGGATTTGATAATTTGCTGTCACTTCTGCAGGTCTTTGACAGAGAATTCCAAGCCCTGTGCCCCAGGTCCTGAACCAGCAGCAATTCCCCTTGGAGTGCTGAGTGTGAGAGCTCCCTGCCCTCCCAGGCTCTGTTCCTGTGCTGGCTGCTGGAGCAGAGTGTGTTCCTTCCCTGTTCCCTGGGATTTTGCCGTGTGTGAAACTGAATTCTTGGCTCCAAATGGAGCTGAGAGACACTTGGCTGCCTGTTTCTCTCCAGCGAGTGCTGGAGTTGGAGCCATGTGGTTGGATTTCAGGAGCTGTGCAGCTCCTGTTGGGTGAGGAGCATCCTCACTGGGGGGATTTGGGCGGGCAGGAGATGTTTGGGGGTTCAGTGGGGTCATTTTGGTGTGCTTTGGGCTGTTCCTGCTGCCTGCTTTCCCTGCAGGTGCTGTGTGGACCTTCCCTCTTCCCTCAATGTCCCAGGAATGGCTCCAGGGGGGTTAAACAGTGCCTGACCCTCCTGCCTTGTTCTGTCCCTGCAGCTGGTCAGCGAGAAGGTCGGAGGGGCCGAGGGGACCAAACTGGACGATGACTTCAAGGAGATGGAAAAGGTGAGCAGGGAACCACAGGAGACCCCAGAATCCCTGGGAAATTCCTCTGGGACCGAGCTGACCCCCTCTGTGCTGGGTTGTCTCGTGTCTCCCGCAGAAAGTGGACCTGACCAGTAAGGCTGTCACAGAAGTGCTGACCAGAACAATTGAGTACCTCCAGCCCAACCCAGGTGAGGGCCTGCACCTCCCCTGTCCCCTTGCCTCTGCCCCCAACTTTCCAGGGAAAGAGGGAGAGAGGGCAGGGACACATCAGAGAGATCCTTTTTGTGTCCCCACCCCCTGTTGGGATGAGGTGGAGATCCAGGTGCCCCCTTGCCCTGGGCTGTCAGACACTGGTGAACAGGGAAAGAACAGGCACATCATTTGCCTCAGACCTTGGGAGGCCCTAAGGGGACCCGTTTTTCTTGGAATGTGCAGGAAATGTGATGTTTCTGGGCTGGGAAGGGGTGGCTGCCTTTGTCAGCTTCGCCTCTGGAGCCTGCAGTCCTGCCTGCTTCCAGCCAGCTGCTCCAGAGAGCACTCCAGGGGCTCTGGGAGGGCTGGGGAAACTCCTCTGGCCTTCCCTGGCGAGCTGTGGGGAACTATTTTTGCTTTGTGTCTTGGAAAAGAAACTTCTCTTCTCGTAGCGAGTGATATTTCTGGTAGATGGAGACAATGGAGCTTCTTGGCTTTGGGTGTAGCATGAAATAAACCCCCCCCCGTTGGCAGCAGCTCCTGGCAGGTCCCAGTAACTGCAAACACGGCTGTGGCTGTTTCTGTGCCAGCTTCCAGAGCCAAGCTAACCATGCTCAACACGATGTCCAAGATCCGTGGGCAGGTGAAGAATCCTGGGTACCCCCAGTCGGAGGGGCTGCTGGGGGAGAGCATGATCCGCTATGGCAAAGAGCTGGGAGAGGACTCCAACTTCGGTGAGTGTCCCGTGGGGCAGGGGCCCCCCTGAGTGTGGGCTGAGCTGCTGGAGCCTCCTGACACGTGTCCAAGGTGTTATTGTAAATTCTGGAAGGGTTTGTGTGACCCTTTGTGGCACCAAAGGACTGGGGGCTCTTAAAAGGATCTTCTAAAAGGAGGTCACAGGGTGGCAGGGAAGGGGTGGGAGAGTCAAACTAAAAGGGAGTGGGTTTAGATTGGGTATTAGGAAAAAATTCCTCCCTGGGAGGGTGGGCAGGCCCTGGCACAGGTTGGACAGAGAAGCTGTGGTTGCCCCAGCACTGGGAGGGTCCAAGGCCAGGCTGGAGCACCCTGGGCTAGTGGAAGGTGTCCCTGCCATGGCAGGGGTGGCACTGGATGGGCTTTGAGGTCCCTTCCAACCCAATCCATTCTATTCTTCTACAATCCCAGGTATCCTGGATCCCAATCCATGGCAAAAGCACCTCTTTAGTACTTTCTTATGAACCTCTGAGATAAATTTGCCCATTGAAAAAGAAGCTTCTAAACTGAGCAGGGATGTGGGAACGAAACCCAGTGAGACTCGGAGCTTTCTGCAGCTCTTTAGGGTCTCTTCCAACCCAAACCATTGTGTGATTCCACAGGGAAGCTGGAGCCAAGGAATCCTTTTGCGTGGCTGTTTTCCATAGCCACGTGTGACTTGGAGGGAGGAGGGGGTGAAGCCTTTGGGTGACATCAGTTCTAATCCCTGGGAACATCAGCCAGCGCACGTGACAGGCCTGGTGCAGCACAGCTGCTCCTGCCTTCCAGCACAGGGAGGAGCTGCCTGGCCTGGGGAAAATTAAAAACCTCTGGCTCCTTTTGGGAATGACAAAGGATTCTGGAGAGTGTCTCTGGCCAGCCCAGAGCCCTGCATCAATCCTGGCTTGCAGGGACTGGGGTTGGGATGGAGAGCAGGGGCGAAGGAAGCTTTTAGGAGCACACACCAAACCTGATTTCCTTAATAGGCTCTTCAAAGGAGCACTTAGGACTCTGTTCCTCCCTTTCAGGTTATCTGGAGTTATCACAATTGAAATAACTCTCCTGCTATATTTATTTTTCCAGCTGGACAGCAGAGAGATGTTTTCACTTCACCCTCTATTTCACTCCTGTACTGCTGACATGGTTGGTTTGCCAAAGCTGCACAGGAATAATTTAATCTACAAATCGTTTCCTCTGCAATAAAATGCCAGGACTGAATAAGCTTTGCTGCAAGTCTGTCTGGCTTAAATGTTTTAATGGCAGGAGCCCTAGAAAAGGAGGGAACTAAATAGGTTTCAGTAAGTGACTTTGAGCTCTGGAAGTGTTCCAGGCCAGCTGGACAGGGCTTGGAGCACCCTGGTCTGGTGGAAGGTGTCCCTGCCCATGGCAGGGCTGGCACTGCATGGGCTTTGAGATCCCTCCCAACCCAACCCACGGGGTGATTGTAATTCAGAGGGGAGGAGAAGGGGTAAGGTTGGTATCTAAAATAAATCCAAGGCTTGCAGGTTTGCTGCCAGCAGCAGGGCAAACCTGAAAAGTTGGTCAGAGCACTCTGGGCTCCAAATGGCCTGAACAAAAGCTCAGCCAGGCTGGAGCAGCCCAAGGCTCCACTGCCCCGGGTGGCTCCTGCCCCAGGAGCAGAGCCAGCTCCAAGCTCTGCATGGCCAATTAGCAGCTCAGCAACTCCCTGAGCTACCAGGGAGCTTCCAAATCCTGCCTTGGAAAATACTCCCTCCTTTTGCATAGCTGGGGGAGGTTGTTCCAGCTTTTCAGAGGGAAAAAATGAAGTGTCTCGTGTGGAGTCCGTGCCAGTGGTGCTCTCCCCGTGCCAGGCTGGGAGATTGGCTCCAGAGGGACATGTGAGGAGGTTGGATGGGAGACAGGGCTTGGAGCACCCTGCTCTAGTGGAAAGTGTCCCTGCTCTTGGCAGGGGCAAGGTCTGGATGAGCTTTCAGGTCCTTTCCAACCCAAACCAGTGTGGGATTCCATGATTCTACGGCACGCAGTGGCTCTTGGTGCAGCCCCATGGATTCAGGCTGTGTTTAACTCCCTCCTCTCCCTTCCCACCCTCCTCTCCCTTCCTTCCCTCCTCTCCCTTCCCTCCCTCCTCTCCCTTCCCTCCCTCTTTTCCCTGGAAGGCGACGCTCTCCTCGATGCCGGTGAATCCATGAAGCGCCTGGCTGAGGTGAAGGACTCGCTGGACATTGAAGTCAAACAGAACTTTATTGATCCCCTCCAGAATCTGTGTGACAAAGACCTGAAAGAGATCCAGGTAAACCCCTCCCTGGTTTTCCTCTCCTCATCTCTCAGGTTTCTGGTCTCTCCTGGCTGTTGGTGCCTGTAACCCCCTGCTCTGGCACGGTGGGACTCAAGGACTGGCAGGAAGGAATTCCCTGCTCTGGGTGTTTTCTCTCTCCACTCTCACGGCTCTCCTGCTGCTCCTGAGCAGTCTGGAGGCAGGCTGGGATGGTTTCTCCATTTACCATGTTTGGTGGAGGATGCTGTGGGAGCACATCCCAAAACACCCTCTGTGCTTTCTGAGTTCAGTTCCTTGTGCTGGGAGCTCCCAGATGTGCTCAATTTGGGCTCCAAGTTCTGGGCAATCCTCCCCTTCAGCTCTCTTACTCAGCATCCCAAGAAGGCCCTTCGGTGTCTCCCTGGGGGACATGGAACTTTTAATTCCAAGTCCATACAACGCACAGCCAGGCTTTGGAATAGGATCCATCCCAACCTCTCATTCCCAAGGCAGCTCTCTTGAGTGAATTTCCACTTGCAGTGGTGTCCCAGGTCAGATAACCACCAAGTGCTGCTCCAGGGCTTCTCTGTACCCCAATCCCATAGAGCTAATTTAAACATCCCTGCCCTGGGAGTCCAGGAATGCAATGCCCAGGTCCCACATCCCTGATCTGCAGAGACCCCTGTAGCTCCTGGGGACAACCCCGAAGCCTCTGGCTTCTCCTCCTGCCCTCTTCACCTCCATGCCCTTCCCAGCACCATCTCAAGAAGCTGGAAGGTCGACGCTTGGACTTCGACTACAAGAAGAAGCGACAGGGCAAAATCCCCGACGAGGAGCTGCGACAGGCCATGGAGAAGTTTGAGGAGTCCAAGGAAGTAGCAGAGACCAGTATGCACAACCTCCTGGAGACTGATGTGAGTGTGGGCTGAGCTGGGGGTGGGTCTGTGTTCCTGGGCCTGGGATCTCTCCAGGGTTGCCCAAATCAGACACTGATTTCCACTCTTGTGAGTGTGGTTTTGCTCTGTGAACACCACGAGCCTTGACAGGCCTTTCTGTAGCCCCTGCTCCTGATCCAGCTCCTGGCCAGGGGAGAGGCTGTGCCTTGTACCAGACAGGTCTCCTCTCAGTGGACGGAGTCAGCTCTGATTCCCAAGGAGGGACCTCAGTGGAGGGAGTCCCTCTCACCCTCTGGGGTTGAATGGGCAGGTAGCACAGGAGACCTGGGAAGGATTTCACAGCAAGCAAAGCCTGGAGTGGCAGGAAGTGTCCCAAGTCCCACTGAGTCTCAGGCAGTTCCTCACCTCTGATGTCCAAAATCCCAAACCTTCTCCTCACCCCCCACTGCTCCCAGTGCCCAGGTTGTTGGTGCCTCCGGGCAGGGCAGGGCTGTCCTGGCCTGGGGC
>WBMV01006430.1:168375-186241 GCA_013396655.1 Campylorhamphus procurvoides
GAAGGGAACCGGGCCCGGCCTGAGGCGGCGGGGGGGGAACCGCGCCCGTACCCGCTCCCATGCCCGTTCCTGCTCCCGTTCCCGCTCCCGTTCCCATTCCCAATTTTTCTCCTACTCCCGTTCCCACCCGCATTCCCATTTTTTCTCCCGTTCCCGCTCCTATTCCCGCTCCCATTCCCGGCGCTGCTCCCTCAGGCCCCCCCGGCCCGTCCCGGCTCCTCCTCGGGGCTGTTTCCCGGTGGTTTCGGCGGGCGGGGCGGCCCTTGCGGTGGTTCCCTCGCGGTGACTCACCCCGGAGCTGGTGTCGCCTCGAGGGGCAGAGTTTGAGGCCCTGCCGGGCCGGGGTTGCACAACCCCGAGGGCTCAGGGCGAGAGGAATTGAAATAAAAATCAGGCTCCTTGCGGTTCTGGGGCCGAAGAAAAGCTCTGTTCCTGGTGTTGATGCTGGAAGAAAATCCCCCCCTTAGCAAAGCTGGGTTTGGGACCAAATCGGTGGGGTAAAACGTGCTTTTTCTTGAGGGGATTTTTGGCCCCGGGTTTGTGGCGTGGGGGGAAAAAGCAGCGGGTTGAACTCGGGTCCTGCTGCAGATTCCAGGCTGGATTGGAGCTTGAGTGTTGTGTTTCTCTTGAGGGAAAGTGGGAAAAATATCCACTTTTATTTTTTTCCTGTTAAAGAATAGTCAAACTGCACGTTGGGCAACTGAAATAAAGTCTTGGCAAACGAAATTTCATTGAACTGAGTGTTCAGTGAGATACACGTTATTGTGGTAAAATTCCAATAGTGGAGGGCTGGAAACGTGGCAAGGCAAGGCTGAATTTGCCTTAAAGGTGATAAAGGAGTGTAGTGAGGGAGGAGGAACATTAACAGGGTGATTGGTGTGGAGGTGGACCGAGGCTTGGGTGGCTTTGGATTAATGGGGGAGGAAATAGTGGATCTTTCCAGTGCCTAAAGGGGCTCCAGGAGAGCTGGAGAGGGACTTGGGACAAGGGAAGGAAGGACAGGACACAGGGAATGGCTTCAGACTTAGAGGGGAGATTTAGGTGGGATTTTGGGAAGGAATCCCTCTCTGTGAGGGTGGGCAGGCCCTGGCACAGGTTGGGCAGAGAAGCTGTGGCTGCTCCAGCCCTGGGAGTGCCCAAGGCCAGGTTGGGGCACCCTGGGCTGGTGGAAGGTGTCCCTGCCCATGGCACTGGATGGGCTTTAAAGCCCCTTCCAACCCAAACTGTTCTGGGATTCCCTGATTCCCTGACTTTTGGAGTTTCCTATTTATGTTTCATTTGCTCTGACTCAGCAATCTGCCAGCTGATGATCTTTAAGGTCCCCCCATCCCAAACCATTCCACGAGTCCTCCTTTTGCTTTAGTTTTAGAACTGTGCCAGCTGTGCCCCGAGAGGTGGTGGTGGGAGTGCCCAATCCAGAGGGATTCCCACGTGTTGACCCTCCCTGTTCTCTTGCAGCGAAGGGGAACGACCGACCCCGAACGAGAAGAGGAAAGAGAAGGGTGTGAAGAGGGGAGGGAACCGCTTCGAGCCCTACGCCAACCCCGCCAAGAGGTACCGAGCCTTCATCACCAACATCCCCTTCGACGTCAAGTGGCAGTCCCTGAAGGACCTGGTCAAAGAGAAAGGTAAAGTACAGCTCAGGTGGCCCAGGGATGTCCTGTTGTCCTGCCTGTGCCTGCCTTCCTGTAGCTTAAGAGTCGCAGTTCTGGGTGGACTTAGAGTGCCACGAGCCTTGGCGAAGGTTCTCTGTGGGTGTTGCACAACATCTGTCCCTGGCAGCCTTCCAGGGGGATGGTTCCTGTGTGGGCATGTTGGCACTGCAGCTCCTGGTGCCTCAGCCCAAGATTAGGGAGGATTTTCCTTAGGGAGAAAAGCCAGGCTTTTACCAGGTTTTAGCCTTGACTTGCAGCAAAAGGTCCCGGAGCATTTTGGGTGTTCGAGATGGTTCTTTCCTGCTCTGGTGTGTGGAGATCCAGCTGTGTCCCCAAACTCGGAGTGATCTGGGCTAAGTTCAAGAGCCATTCTGCCATTTGGGCGCAGTTTTAAATGTATTTTAGGGTGACCTGCAAAAAAAGAACTCTCAGGTTTGTGCTTTGGCATGTGCTGAACAGGCTCAGGGCTTTGGGAATCAGGTTCACGGTGTTCCCCCTTCCCCACTTCCATGTGGGTGGCAGCTGCCTTTGTTGGCCTCAACACCTTCATCTTGTGAGGAAGATGAAGAGATTGAGCTGAGGACTCAGATGGTGGCAAGTCTAAATTAGTGTTATCTCTTGAAGCTTAAGCACAGCTTCCTAGTTTTCAAGTCACCTTGGAAATGCAGTGGTGTGGCAAGAAAATACTTGGCTTCTCCAACATTTAACTGTCTCAAAACAAGTTGAGAGCAACCACCACTTCTAAATACAGAGCATCAGCCATGGTAGTGATCAGTGTTCACTTGTGCTTGCACTGGGTGAGGAAGGAGAGTTAATGTGTTCAAGGCGTGGCCTAACGAGGGGGAAAACAAATTTCCAAAGGGCTTTAAAATGTTTGTCTTTGGAGGCAAAATAGAACCGAGTCCG
Organism: Campylorhamphus procurvoides; assembly: GCA_013396655.1. Taxonomy (NCBI): domain Eukaryota; kingdom Metazoa; phylum Chordata; class Aves; order Passeriformes; family Dendrocolaptidae; genus Campylorhamphus; species Campylorhamphus procurvoides. Next base: position 170,937 of record WBMV01006430.1, read on the forward strand.
TGGAAGGATATCAGGACTGGAAAGCTGGGAAACTCCAGAACCAGGGGCTGTTGGAGACCCAGCTGTGGCTTTCTGTGGGGAGAACAACACCAGCCTCAAAGGCTGCTTGGACAGGCCCTAATTCTGGCGGGTCCCCAGCCCTGCTCCCACCTGGCTCCACCAGATCCATCGGTTCTCCGGAGTAGCCCCAATGTGTAGATGTCTAACTTTAAGTGCTTCTGTTGAATTCCGTGCCAAGTGTCTTGTGGTTTCTCTCCAGTTCCCGTGGATGGAAAAGGCCGGGGTGAGATTGTTTCCTGCCTTGCTGTTCAGCTGCTCATTCCAGCAGATACTCCCTAGGGCAACGTTGAAGCCTCTTCCTTCTGCCTGCAGGGCTCACACTGGGAAGCGTCGTTCCTGGTTTTTGGGACTGCTTGCTAAATCCAACCCTTTGCATTGGCTGGGCAGTTGTGATTCAGTCCAGTCTGGACTCCTCCCAGATTGCTGCTCTGGTGCTGTGCTTGACCCTCCCCAATCAGTTCCAAGAACCAGGAACGTGCCCGTGGAAAAAGCCGACCCGTTGCTTTGTGAGCGTAAGAATTCCAGGCCAAACGTTCCAGGTTTTTGGGAGCACGGGAAGCTCTGAAGCCCTGGTGTTTCAGGGCTGCTCCAGCTGGTAGCAGCAGTTGGAGGTGGGAGGAGCCCCCCTCGTGGTTTGTGGCAGTAAGTATGGGTTAGGAGGCACGAGCTGCTCGTATTCCTGCAGCCTGGTGGTGGCCAGGCTGCCCAAGGTGCCACCTCTCTCTTTCCCAGTGCCTTGGATTGGGCACTCCAGGGTATTTGTTGGTGAAACTCAATTACAGGTATGCAGGGGGCATGTTGGTAACGTTGGAAGGAGATGATGTTCTTGGTTGAAACTCCCTCGTGGTGGCTGAAGGACACGAGGTGTGAGCAGACTGAGCAGGTGGAGAAGGGGCAGGTGGGGCAGGGCCTGTGGAGAGCACGAGGCAGGAATGCTCCATGGAAGTGGAGTCTAAATATAACCCTGGTGCAGTGTTCATGAGCTGTGTGGGGACACAGGGCTCTGCCTGGGGGAGTGTTCCTGCAGCTGGTGCAGTGCCATGTCACCAGAACAGCTGGCACTGGAATTCCAGGTGTTGTAGGAAATAGGGAATGGTGTGTTTTAAACCTTCCTGCCCGAGGTAGCCAATGGCAGAGGATGCAAGGAGAGGGATTGGCTGTGAAGTGAGGCAGTAGTTTTGCCATATTGCCTCGATATGGGCATTTTAATAATTAATAATTGTTTTGTGGACACAATAACAACACCCAGGGGCAGTGGCAGCCAAAGCCACCCTGGGGTCACATCTTTGGGTGGACAGGGCACTAAACTCCCTGGGAGGAAGAGCAGCTCCTAAACTTCACGTGCTGCCTCCTTGCTGAATTTCCAGGAATTTTGGGAAGCTTTGTGGCCTCCTGCAGATCAAACTGGTGCCTCTGGCTGCTGTGCTGGGTCCCAGGGGCAGTACTGGTGAGCTGTTACTGGGCAGTGCCCGGGGGCAGTGCCCAGCTGTTCATGTCAATGTGCTCACAGCCCAACGTTTTAGGGAGGCAAAGAGAGAAGGGTGAGTAAGGAATGTGCAAGTGCTGTCCCACACCTGCCCTGTCCCCCCTTCCTCACTGGGGTTGCTCTGTTTCCCTCGGGCCTTCCCCATCTTTCCAAGGACTCTCAGTCCTTCACTGCTGCAGGGAGCTTTTCACCCTTCTTTCCTGCCTGAGCTCTTCAAGAGCCAAAACTGCCAGTTTTTCTGGGTGTTCTTATGCAAAAGGGACATTTCCCTTCCCAGTCTGTAAAAGTGCTGACTCTTCTCTGTCTCTGCTTTGGGAGGGATGTTTTCCTTCCCCCCTTGAACCAAAGCCCTGTTCATGTGTGAAGTGTTTCTCTTTCCCCTCCCCAGTCCCCCCCCTAATTTTGGAGGGGTCTCATCTGTACAAGAAGGGGGAGCCATGGCCAGCTCTGCATTTCCTCACACTGAAGCTTTTTGATCCTCCTGAATCACTCGTGTTGCTCACAGTCCTTCACTTCAGAAGATGATGAGACATCCAGATAATTCTGATCATCTCTTGAGTCTTCCTTCCCTATTTACTGTTTGCTTTTGGCCTTGTAGGCCAAAGAAACAACTGGGATAGAAACCATTTCCCCCTTCTCTAGTTCTTGTGCTTCTCCTCTTGCTCAGATTTCCTTCTCTGCACCTTTCACACCCATCAGGGCTTCTTGCTTTGTCTCAAATCGTTAAAATCAAATTGCCCCACTTTGAGGGTTGTAAAGTTGGCATTTGTGTCCCAGCTGGTTGTTCTGGTGAGTTCCCAGAGGAGCCTTCAGGGCTGGGTGAATCCACCCAAGCCAGGCCTCAGGGCACCCTGGGAACATCCTTATCTCAGCTTCCTCAACAGGCACTGCACAGAGCTGGAATTCTGCCAGACCAGCCCAGCTGGAACATCCTCATTTTCTGTGCAGAAAATTCAACTTTGGGAAGTGGATGGAAAGTTTAAAAGGGGAGGGAAAGTAATGCCTGTGCTAAAGAGCACTGAAGGCTTCCTCAGTCTGTATTTCTGGCTGTTGCAGTCATTTCTGCCTCAGCCTCTTGGGAAAGGTTCAGTTTCCAAACTCTTTCAAGTGTGAGATTTCAATAAATAAATAAACAAACCAGGCTGCTCTACATTGAGTCTTAAAGGCACCATGGGGAGCATGTTCCTGAATTCTCCTGGCATTGACTTAAACCCAGTATTTTCTGGCAGTTTCTCCCTTTGGAGGCTGCTCTGGGATAATCTGGGGCTCCTTAAATAGCAGTGGCTTGTGCTTCAATGAAATTCCTCCACTTGTGGATGTGGGATGTTTCCTGGCAATCCAACTGGTCTGGAGCAGAAGGAAAATGTGCCTGGCTGGCTGTGAGTTTATTCTGGTCTAGTACATGGATAGCTGCTCCTGGTACTTTTCCATGGCATCCTGTGCTTTGGTATCTAGAAAAAAGCCAAATAAAATGTGACCCAGCATAATTCCTTTAAAAAAAACTTCCTGTGCCAGCCTCAGACAATCATTCCTGACAGAAGGGTCATGTTTGAATCATTTCACTTGTTTTTCAGGTGAAAAAACTGCATTTTTATTGCAGTTGTTCTGTACTCTGGACTTTGCCTTGGATACTGAGCTGTCCCACTAACTGTGTCATGCCCCTCCTCCTGCTTGCTTTAAATTTGGCTCTTCAGGAAGTTCAGATGACCCTTAGAAGGAAAACAGCTCCTTCAGGTTGGATATTTAATTTTAATCCAAGTGTCTCCAAGGCTTGAAGGAGAAGCCCTGGGCAGAACTGGCACATCCTTGATTTTCCAAGAGACTCCTGGAGAACTCGTGGTTCACAGTCAGAGAGTGGTTAAAAGAGCAAATGTTATTTTGTGTTTAATACATCCAAGCTTGGCAAACTTCTCTGGAAGTTGTTTGTGTGGCTCTGAAGGAAGAATTGTAGGGGAATCCCATGAGCTGTTGGGAGAGAAGAGCCCTTGGTCCAAGGGCTTAAGATGTTCTTGGGAGCAAAGGCACAGAATTCCAACCTGTGGCTGGGAGTGCTTTTAGTCCTGTAGGTCCCCTGGGAGGAATTGCTTGTCTTAGTCCATGAATTGTGGAATCCTTTTGCATTCCTGCCCCCGAGTTTGGTTGGACTTGGCTGCTGCTGTTGGTGGCTGGTGACAGAACCTCGTGGGAGTGTCTGCCCACCCAGGGACAGTCCAGGGGGGCTCTGTGAGCTCATCCTGGCTTATAGGGTGCAATTCCTGGTGCTAGGCTTGGTATCAACAAGGATTGAGATGGTGGAGCTGCCCCATCCCTTCCCAAGGGCCTGGCAGCCCCTTTCAGTCCCAAACACGATCCTAAAAACATCTCTCTGGTCCCTGCCTGGAATGCTGGTCTTGCTAAATTATTATTCAAAATAAGAAATGAGAGATTTAAAAAGAAAACCAATGAATGATTTCATTAAGCATTGAAGAGAGACCTTCCAGGCCCTTAGTTTTCCATGAGGATGTTAAATGTCCTGTAAATTGCTGCTCCTGTGGGAGCTCAGGCTGAATACCTTCCCCTGCCCCTTGGGAGCTCCATTCCCTGCTTAAATTATCTCTTAATGCTCCCTGGCTTGTGATTTCCCTCAAATACCACATTCCACCTTCCAGATGATGCAGCTTGGAGTCCTCCTAAGCCAGGACTTCTAAAAGCAGAAAGAAAAACCCAAAAAGGAATGTTTTCCTCCCTCCTTCTGTATGCCAGTCACTTCTAAGGCAGCAGCCACTTGGGTAGTTGGATTCTGCAGGTCCATGACATGGCTGTGTGGCCCTAAAAAGGCAATCCCAATCTTGTGAGGAAAGGTGCAGCTGGAGTTTTCCATGCAGTTTTGCCTTTTGCTGTGGACAGTTTTTGTCCTGAGAGCAGAGAGGGCAGAATTTAATGCCAATTATTGCAGCTGCAAAAGGGCTTTCACAGAGAACTGCTGAAATGAGTGGCAGGCAGGCAGCCATCTCTTGGTCCAGTCTGACTCCCTTTTGGGCAATTTAAAGACAAAACAGAGAACCTGAAGTGGAGACAGGATTGGAATGCTGTGTGAAGTGAAGGAAACCTGTTCCTGCAGCCTTTCCCAGGGGTTTGGATTGCCTCAGGTAACGAGTGGGCACTAAAGATCCAGGAACCTGATACTGTGGAAACCTCAGGCTTTTGGAGCGGAGGGAAAACCAAGAACATGCTGAAGTGCTTGAAGCCTTTCCTGCATACCTGTAATTGTCCAGTTTTGTGGTCTAGAGAACATGGAGTGTTTCTGGGCTTTCTTATAAGGCAGAGGCTCCATACACGGTTGTTGATTGTTCTAAATTCCCATTGTTTTCTTGGCTTTTCTCCCTTGGTATATGTGTCGTCTGGAATCTGATTTGTAGTTGGTGAGGTAACATACGTGGAGCTCTTAATGGACGCTGAAGGAAAGTCAAGGGTAAGTGATTGAGAGCTTTCTTCTGTGGATTTTCTCCCTGACAAATGTACCCGTGTGGTGGCGTGGCCAGGCAGCCAGGGAGGCTCCAGGTGTGGCTGTGGAGTGGCTCCAGAGCAGGAGTGCTGTGGGGATGGGAGGAGGTGGGAACGGGGCCTCGGAGGCAGCGTGAGGATGGTCTGCCCTGCGTGCAGGTGGTGTTGGCTGCTGGACCCCCCTGGAGCCCAGCAGGGTGGACAGTGGCAGGAGGTGGAGAGTGGATATCAATGGTTTGGAAAACTCGAGTGGTTTTGCTGAATTTGGAAGGCCAGTGTGCAAAAGCAGGTTGTGTAAACTCCACTTGCTGGGCCAGTAAAGTGACGTAAAGCCCTCCATGTAAACGTGGAGTGCCCTCAGAGGCCTCTGGTCCAGTCTCCAACAGGGGACAAAGACTAGGAGCACCCTGAAGTGTCCTGCAGGCTCTGGATGTAGGGTTTGCTGTATGCCAGGCAAGGGCAGGTCACGTGGAGTGTGTGGTATTTCTCTTGGAGAATCGGGACTTAGTTCTGCTCGTTCCAACCTCAGAACCCCCAGTTTAACCCTCCTAAGGCAGAAGAAATGACTCCTTATGGAACTGAAGTCTTGAAGGCTTTATTGTGTGAGGCTACATTTATTTCCACTGCTAGGGCTAACTGATGTGCTTTGGCTTGAGAAGAAATAGTTTGTGTGTGTGTTTTGTGCTTTTACTTACTTGATTTCTCCTTTCTTGCCTCCTCCTCCCTGGCCCCGGGCTGTGACCTCTCCTCACCTCATCAGGGATGCGCGTAAGTTCCCTCTCCATTTGTACCCAACCCCGGGGGACTCCCCAAACAGCCCCACCCTGAGCTGCCTTCTTGTCCCCACAGTGTTGTTGAGTTCAAGATGGAAGAGAGCATGAAAAAGGCTGCAGAGGTTTTGAACAAGCACAGTCTTGGTGGAAGACCATTGAAAGTGAAAGAAGTAAGACATGCATCTGTTCTTTGTGTGTTCAGTGGGAAGGGGAAGTTCTTGGTTAACAAGAATTGATAAATAGTAAGACTTTACAAGTAGAGCTCAAAAAAGACAGGTTTGGGTTTTTTTTTTCCCATTTGAACCACTGCTGAACTTGAGTTTAAATATGATTATCAAGATTCAACTTGATTTAAGGAATGGTTACTGCAGTTACTTTGCTGTTAATGATTTGACAAAGAAACCTCCCTGAGTGTTGTTTGTTCCTGCCTCACTTCCCCTTTAATTCTGCTTCATAGTGAGTGTATCCCACAAACCATTCCATAGGATAAGCTGCTGTCTGAAGTGCCTCAGAGCTCCATTTCCATTTTAATGGCTTTGCTGTTGTCAGCCAGTAGGACCCACTGAGCTGTGCTGGGAGTTAATCCTTAACCCTGGACCAGTCTAAAGGTTTTTTCCATCACTTTTGGAACCTGTAGGTGCTTTGAAGGTTTGATTGAACAAAAATGAAAAGGGATTCTAATGGCCAGGCTAAGAAACACGTTGCACTTCAACATGAGGACTTCTGGTGCCCTCTCTGGGCAGGGGAGTTGGGCTGGATGATCTCCAGAGGTCCCTTCCAAGCCCAGATATCCTGGAATGCTGTGATTTCCCATCCCTGGTGGATAAACCCTTGGAGCATCAGGGAAATGCCTGAGTAGCAATAACTTTATAACTCAAAGGGTGTTGGCTAAAGGAGAATACTGAATGGATGGAATGGTGTGTGAAGCAGCTGGCTGGAGATCTGCAGGGAGAAAGGGAAACCCCTGCTTTTTTCACTCTTTTAACCTATAATATTTGCCTGGGTTCTTTGATTTGACTAAGATTCTACTTCCAATACAAACAAGAAACGTTTGTAAATGTCAGCTGAAAATATTTACATTTCTGCTGCCAAGGCAATATCTTCACTTGTTAAAATGAAAACCACTTCCTCCACCTCAGGCCTGCCTTTCCTCACTTAGGCTGTGCCTGAGGGCAGATCAGCTTTGCTGGTGGCCTTTCCAACCCTCCAAAGGGCCAGGGCTGATTTCCCTTGGGAATTCCTCCCAAAAGGAGGTTTCCAGGGCAGCTGGACATGTGTGTGTGTCCCTCAGGACCCTGACGGGGAGCACGCCAGGAGGGCCATGCAGAAGGTGATGGCAGCAGCAGGAGGGATGGGCATCGGGCCTGGCCCCGGTGGCCCTGGCATGATCAACATCCCCCCCAGCATCCTCAACAACCCCAACATCCCCAACGAGATCATCCACGCCCTGCAGGCTGGCAGGCTGGGCAGCACTGTCTTCGTGGCCAATGTGAGTGCTGGGGGGCACCAGGGGGGAGATCTGGGGTGCCCTGGGCTGGCAGCCCCAGGGGGGGACATCTGGGATGCCCTGGGCTGGCAGCCCCAAGGAGGGAAATCTGGGGTGCCCTGGGCTGGCAGCACCAGGGGAGCTGAGCAGGGACTCTGTCTGTGTGTCTGAGATGTGGCTTTATTGCCTCGTGGGTTCCCTCTGCCAAGAAGTTGTAAATGAGGAGGGACCCACATGTCCAGTGTGTCTTGGTTGGATTTAGAGCAGCAATTTGATCTGTCTGTTGATTCCCTGTGCCAAGGAAGTTACAAGTGAAGAGGGATTTAGAGCAGTGACTTAATCTGTCTTGTTATAAATTAAGCTGTGTCTACATGTCACAGTGTCTGTTAATCTGGATTTTTGGACAGAGCAGTAATTTGATCTGTGTCCTGTTGGCTCCCCGTGCCAAGGAAGTTACAACTGGAGAGGGACCCACATGTCCCAGTGTCTGTTGGTTTGGATTTCTGGAAAAGGAGTTACTGTGTCTTGCTGATTCCCTGTGCTAAGGGAGTTATAAATTAAGCTGTACCTGGGTATCAGTGTCTGCTAATTTGGGTTTTTAACAAAGCTCTGTCCTTTGCCCTGATAAATTCTGTCTCATCTCTGGAACACTCCCCACTCGAGAAACCAGGGAAGGAAACACAAGGCCACTAATGCTGTTTTTCCTGGCAATGTGTTCTGTTGCCACCCCTGCCTTGCTTTGCAGCTGGATTACAAGGTTGGCTGGAAGAAGCTGAAGGAGGTGTTCAGCATGGCAGGGGTGGTGGTTCGGGCTGACATCCTGGAGGACAAGGATGGCAAGAGCCGCGGCATCGGCACCGTCACCTTCGAGCAGGCCATCGAGGCTGTGCAGGCCATCTGTATCCTTGGGCAAATCCCCAGCAGGGCAAGCAGGAGGCAAATCAAACTCTGCTGCAAAGGGGGGTGTTGCCATGGTGGGGGAAGGCAAGTTGGAGTGGCTGGAAAATGTAAGGAAAACTGGGAAAGAGATAACAAGTTCCATCTTGACAGAATGGTTGCTCTTTGCTCGGGGTCTTTGGGAAAGGGGAGTCTCTTTGCCATGTGGAAAGAGGTGATTCTGTCTCGGGGTTGTAGCTGGTGTTAGTTAAAGTGCAGTCCTGAGGAAAGGTTTGGCTGGAATTCCTGTGCTGGAGGTAAAGGATGAATGGAACAAATGGAACCCAAAGTTGCTGCTGAAACCCTCAAATACCAAGGCTGCTTTGGAGCCACATTTTGGATAATCCCTTAGTGAACTTAATCTTAGTTCTTAATTCATTTTTAATTTCCAAAAGCCATTTGAACACTCAATAAATGCAATGCATTTGGATTTCAAAGCATTTTAGCTTTGGACAATGCAAGATTTGGGCTAACTGTGATCTCTGACTTCAGAGATGTGGTTTTCTGAGGGGGTTTTTGAGCTCCACAGCAAACACTGGAAACTTTAGGGTTGAAAATGATCCTTAATGACCCCCCAGCCATGTTCAATGGGCAGCTGCTCTTCGACAGACCCATGCATGTCAAAATGGTGAGTCCATTCCTCTTCTTCCTGCTCTTTTGGGGGGATTTGTGGTTTCAAGGTTGGCTCAAAACACAAAGAGGGGGAAATGTGGGATTTCCCTAATTCCACATGATCTTAACTAATGAGTTCTGGTTATTTGCCTAAAAGACAATCAAAAACACAGTGCAGATTGTCTTAGCTTTAAATTTCTGTGGTTTAATTAAAACCCTTAAAAGCAGGAGTGAATGTCTTCCTTTTCCTGCCAACTTTAATGTGTTGACTTGTGTTTAGGACGAGCGAGCCTTTCCCAAAGGAGATTTCTTCCCTCCAGAGCGACCCCAACAACTCCCTCGTAAGTGTCTCCTGCATGATTCAACCTCTTCTGCTTTTTGTTTGCCTGGTGAGCACCTGGGACCTGATCCCAGCCCCAGTAAGACTGACCCAGACTCCCAAACTGGGATCCAAACAGGCTCATTCTGTCCCAGGGGGAAATAGTGAAGAAGAGCTACTCAGTCTCGTTTGGGATACTTCTTTCAGCTCATAGCCAGAAACTTGTCTTAAAACACTATCCCATTCACCTTCTCAAGGCTTCCAGATCTCCCCATTGCAACTCAAAGATCCCAAAGCCTTCTAAAACCACTGTTTATGGTGGAATTTAATGGAAACAGCATTAATCAGGCACCAGGGAAGAGTGTGCACCTCCTTTGATGTGCTGGTGCTCTGGGAATCTGATGTTCCCCCTGGACTGAGGATCTGGGAATCATCCAGGTCTTCACATTTCTAAAGGGGATCTTATCAATGGATATAAACATGGAAAGAATAAAGATCCAGGCTCTTTTTGGGGGTGCAAGAGGCAGAAACCAGAGACCAAAACACGAGACTGGAAATCCAAAATTATTGGCAACCCCAAGCTGCTCCTTCAGCCTTGGAGGTTGAATTAATTAATTAAAAGATCAGTAGAAACCCCCAGACTCCACCTGAACATCAGGAATCACCACTGGGAGGGTGCCTGGCTTTCCTGGGGAGTCTCTGTCCTTGGGAATGCTCCAGATCCCTGCCTGGGGGCTGGGATAACCAGCTTGAGGTGAGCAGGGCGTGGAGCTGATGACTCCAAAGGTCCCTCCCAACCTCAGCCTTGCTGGGAGAAGATGCTGGAATTGCTGAAGAGGGACAGTTGGGATTGGAAGGGAAGAGCTGGAGGTGAATTTGGTTAAATACAGCAGAGCTGGGGCTGGAAATGGAATTCCAATTGCTCTGAGGAGCCTGGTCTGAGGGAAGGTGTCCCTGCCATGGCTTCGAGGTCCTTCCAGCCCAACCCACTCTGCCATCCCATGAATCCAGCCCCTTCTGCTGTCCAGAGCTGTCAACTGCACAGCTTCAGGGATCCTCCAGCAATCCATGCCTTCCTCAGTGCCCTTCCCAAGCCTGTGCAAGCCTCACTCTCACAACATTCCAAGAGTTGGGTTCCAATGGAATGCCCCCAATCCCACTGGAAGCCTGGTTTGGTGGCCTTGCTGGGGCGGGGAAGGGGCACCTGGTGTTGTTTTAAAACAAGATTCAGATGCTTCCTGCCTTTCCACTGCTGAGCTGCAAATGAGGGAATCCTTTAGGCAAAGGATGCCACTGAGCTGTTGGTTGTTGCAAGTGCAAGCAGAGAACCTGCTTCTTGATTAAGGAAAATGAGGGCTTTTCCTTCTTTCTTGGGGTTGGGGAATCCTTAACTGGGTTGGGCCCAGGAAGGCTGAAATGCCTGCCTGGGAATGCCATGTTTTGTTTGCTCAGGGCAAAGAGGCTGGCTGTGTGCTCAGAATTCCATAGGTGGCTGTCAGAACCAGAGGTTGGCTTTGGTGGTTCAATTCTTCCCTGCAAAGGTGGAAACGAGCCCATTTGTCAAGGCAGGGTGATGTTTGCTGAGGTTGAGAAGACCTTTATCCCAAATTGCCCACTCCACTCTCCTTAGATCGAGGAGTTTGCACAAACCAAGCAGTGTTCTAGCCAGTTATTTTTCAGGAGTCAGCTTCAAAGCAAGTTTTCTCAGCAGTAAGATGGCAAATGGATTCTAAAACCCCATAATTCGAGCTAGTTTTGAGCATATTTCAAGACACATCTACTCTTGATTTCCTCCCCACTGACATGCTTTAAGTGCACACCCCAAAGGGGGGACACAGCAAGCTTTTTTTTGGAGAATGAAAGTCAATTACTTAAGAATAAAACTTGCTGTTTTGTCAAACTATGGAAAGAAGGCTTTTTTGATATCTGAATATTTTCTTCAGATGGTCTTGGTGGTATTGGCATGGGATTAGGACCTGGAGGTCAACCTATTGATGCAAATCATTTAAACAAAGGCATGGGAATGGGCAACATGGGACCTGGAGGTAAGAAGATTACTCCTATGCTTTTGTTTCATGAGAGCTTTAAGCTGTGTAGAAGGTAGCTAGCTTTGTTTTGCCTCCCCAAAAAAGTTGGAATTATCTTAGGAATGTTAAAGCCAAATGAGTTTTTACTGAGCTTGATAATGGAAACTTGAATTTAACCAACTGCTCCATTTTTTTTTTCCACTGTGGTCAACACACAGCTCTCATTTTCTGACTCTTGAGCATGAGCAGCAGACACTGCAAATATCCATGAAACTCTGAAAACCATCTGTCACTTTTAACACTTAACTAGTGGGCTTGCAAATCTTCCTGTAGGATCTGGTGAAACAGCACAAGTTTCAAAGAGCCACCTAAAAAGTAGCACACATTCAGCTTTCAATTTCTAAATGCCAATGGGTTTTTTTCCCCTTTGCTGCTTGATTTTCTGACAAGGAATGTTGGAATGTCCTCAGTTATCCCATGTAAGCTCTTCAGTCCAAACCATGGGTGTCTTGTGTGGTCTTTTATTTCTTTCAGTCTAATGGCTGAAATTTGTCAAGTGACATCTGCTATATAAAGCTTTCTCTTTTATTTTGAGGAATGGGAATGGAAGGCATGGGCTTTGGAATGAATAAAATGGGAGGTAAGCTGTGTTTTTTGATGTGTTTGTCACTTGGCCTGTCTGAAAATCACGTAGATTTAGTTGTGTGTGTGTCTGGCAGGGCTTTGGGTGCTGTGAAATCATCACCAGTTGGGGAATAATTTGGGGGTTGAGTGTTAAAACTGCTGTAGGTGTGTGGGAGTGGTTGGTACCTCCCATAAAACATGACCAGGAGCCTCCTTAGTCGAGGAGATCTCGGGAGTGACACCCCTGGGGGTTGGAGCTGGGTGGTCTTTGAGGTCCCTCCCACCCTGTAATTCCATGGCCTGTCCAAATCCTGTGCTACAGAGCTGTGTGATCCCTGTGGGAATGTCCTGTGTGTGCAGTGTAGACTTGAAATGCATTGCTAAAGAAACCCTGGAAAATCTCTTGTTTTGTAGGAATGGAAGGTCCCTTCGGTGGCATGGAGAACATCGGGCGCTTCCCAGCTGGGATGAACATGGGCAGGATGAGTGGTAGGCATTGACTTTTTGTGTTTTCCTGGGTGTCCTTGGAAGTGTCTCCCTCTTCTCAGCTTAATTTGGGGATCACTTGAAGCTTTTACAGCTGGCAAAGTGTCCCCCAGTCACTCGTGGCTCCTGAGCTGCAGGAAATCATTTAGAGATGATGCCTTGAGGGTTCCAAAGATTCTGTGCTCACCAGAAAGGCTTTTCCAGAGCCCCAGATGTGTTTGGGATGAGTCCTGCTTTGCCTTGGGGGTTTGGTCTCATGAAAACATGATCAAATGCTCAGGAGAACACGATGAAAACCTTGCCTGGGAGCCTTTAAAAACCATGCCTGTGCTAAAATGTTCTCTGAGGGGCCTTTCAGACCCCCTGACCTTGCCCAATGTCACCTTTGCAGAGATGGATCGTGCCATGGGAGGGGGATTTGAAAGAGAGTTTGGAAGGAACGAGATGGGAATGTCCCGTAGCTTTGGAGAGACCCTGGAGAGAGGAATAGGTGAGTACACAGTCAATCCATTTATTACCTGCTTTTCATACCTGAACTGCACACCAAAACCATCATGGGGATGTTCTAACAGAGCAGATTATCTTGCATTTTATGTGTATTTGCTGTAGGAGTTTGGTCAAGACTAAACAGGAGGCAGATGGAAATCTGTGGGGCTGGCAAATGGAGCTTGAAACCTTCTGACAGCCCTAGTACACTTAATTTTAATAGATCATACAGCAATAAAAATAGTTTTAAGGGCTATGATCCTTAAATAGACAAGCAATACTATGCTTCAAAGCCTTTCTGAAAAAAGAATACTGGAGGACTATGAAACAAGAAGTATTTTTAGGCTTTAGCTTTGCTGGCAACTGTCCAGTTTTGAAATGCTCCTGGTAAGATGGGAATTTTTTGGAGAGAAAACCAAATCCTGCTCCTTGCTGCTGCCATGGAGTTTCCCAGTGACTCTCTGGAAATACTGGACTGTTTCAGTAATAAGGTTCTCAAAAGGCAGCATTTCTGAGGCAAAGCTGAACCCAAATGTCTCCAAGCAGACAGAGTTCCTCCACAGCCTTATTTTGGGACCCCAGAGCTGGCGGCAGCTCTGCAGGTGGGGTCTCACCTGAGCATCCCAAATCCCTTTGTTTCATGCCCTGCAGGCCCAGAGCACCTGGAGCCACTCCCTGCTCTGGGATGATCCCTTATTTCAGGAATGTGAGCAGGGCTTGAGGCTTTTGTGTCCCTGTGGAATCCCTGACCGTGTCCATGTTGTATTCCAGGTGGTGGAAATGCCAGCATTCCTGGAATTGAGAGGATGGCACCTGGCATTGAGCGGATGGGCTCGGGGATAGAAAGGATCCCTGCTGGGATGGGGCACGGGATGGAGAGAGTGGGCTCCGAGATAGACAGGATGGGGCTGGTCCTGGACCGCATGGGCTCCAACGTGGAGCGGATGGGCTCGGGCATCGAGCGCATGGCCCCGCTGGGCATCGACCACATCGCGCCCAACATGGAGAGGATGGGCCCGGCCATGGAGAGGATGGGCTCGGGCATGGAGCGCATGGGCACCGGGCTGGGCTTCGGCATCGACAGGATGGGCGCCGCCATCGACCGCGTGGGCACCACCATGGACAGGATGGGCTCGGGCGTGGAGCGCATGGGGGCGGGCATGGAGAGGATGGGCATCGGGCTGGAGCGCATGGTGCCCGCGGGCATGGGCACGGGCATGGGGCAGGTCATCGAGAGGATGCCCGCGGGCCTGGAGCGCATCGGGGCCCCTCCCATGGAGAGGATCGGCATCGAGCGCATGGGGGCGGCCGGCATGGAGAGGATGGGGCTGGAGCGCATCGGAGCCACCAACATGGAGAGGATGGGCCCTCCCATGGGCCAGGGCATGGGCGCGGGCATCGAGCGCATGGGACTGGCCATGGGCAGCAACTTCGAGAGGCCCATGGACATGGAGCGGGGCAACTTCGCGGGCAATTTCGCAGGGCCCCTGGGAGGAACCGGCGGGCCTGCGGCGGGGGTGGCCCGGAAGGCCTGCCAGATATTCGTGAGAAATGTGAGTGGAACCCCCCTTTGCCCCCTCTGGGTCGTGTGACTCCCCCTTGCCCCTTTGTCCCCCTCCTCTTTGCCCCCTCTGGTTTATTTGCCCCCTCCCTTTGCCCTCCTCGCCCCTCTGCCCCCCCCAGTACCATCAGGGTTGACTCGTGTCTCTCGTCCCTGCTGAGTTTTCAATCAGAGTGTCCAGCATTGGATACTGCCAAATTCTTGGGAGCTGGAAGAGGTTCCTGAGCAGGAGAAGAGCTCCTGGAGGAGCAGGACCCTGTGGTTCTCTGCCTGCCTGGCCCAGGGTTTGGGGGAGTTGGGAGTGCTTGCAGGTTGTTCAGCAGAGCCTCAGTAATGGTTTGTTGTTCTCTTTCCACAGCTGCCTTTTGATTTTACATGGAAAATGCTGAAAGATAAATTTAATGAATGTGGTAAGTTCTTTTTCTCCCTAGTAATTACTCTGAGAAACGAACATGAGTATGTGGCCAGTTAATAAGCCAGTAATACCTGCCACTGACTTCAGGTGCTGCTCTTGGGCTGCAGGGGCTGTGGTGGGAGTGTCCAAGGCCAGGTTGGAGCAACCTGGGCTGGTGGAAGATGTCCCTGCCCATGGCATGGAGTGGGAATGGACGTAAAAGGTCCCTTCCACCCCAAACCATTCCCTGATTCCATGAGAACCAAGCCCCATTGTCCCCCCTTCCCCCAGAGGGTGGTCAGGCACCGAGCGGGCACTCCAGGAGGGTTTGGATGACCCTCTTAGGGCCAGGCCGTGCCTCCCCCCTAACCCCGTGTGTGTTCCCCCCTCAGGGCACGTGCTCTACGCCGACATCAAGATGGAGAACGGCAAGTCCAAGGGCTGTGGGGTGGTGCGGTTCGAGTCTCCCGAGGTGGCGGAGCGGGCGTGCCGCATGATGAACGGGGCGCAGCTGCGCGGCCGCGAGATCGACGTGCGGATCGACCGCAACGCCTGAGCCCCCACCCCACACA
>WBMV01006430.1:186985-198588 GCA_013396655.1 Campylorhamphus procurvoides
TTCTGCCTGTCAGAGCCCCAGAGCCCGGCTCGGAGCCTCCGGGGAGAGACTGCCCCTGCCCGGGCTGGTCCCCAAAGCCTTGCAGATCATTCCCGGCTTTAAGGCAGGAATGGCATCTTTCCCTTTTTCTCCCTCCCAGGGCCTGAAGGAGCCAAAGAGGAGGGTGGAGAGGGAGCTGGGCCGGGGATGGAGGGGCAGCACAAGGGGAAGGGCTTCAGACTGAAAGAAGGGACATTTAGATGGGATTCTGGGAAGGAATTCCTCCCTGGCACAGGGTGCCCAGAGAAGCTGTGGCTGCCCCAGCCCTGGAAGTGCCCAAGGCCAGGAATTCCAAGCTCTGCAGGGTGAGGGGCTGCAGGATTAGCTGGGAATGCAGCCTGAGATGTCCCAGCAGCTCCTTCTTGCTCTGTGGGAGGCACAGCAGTTTGTTCCTGCTTTCTGGGAGCTCCTGCTTTTCCTCCCCAGCTGGGAGGAACTTGTGTTTGGGAGAGTTTTCCTAGGAAAGAACTAGTTTGCTTCCCACCTCTGCCATATTTCAGCTCCAGGATGGATTTCTGGGGTCCCAGCCTGCTCCTGGCTCTGTGTGCTGGTGCTCCTGGGGTGTTCACTGACCTGCTGTGCTGTTTGCCTTGCAGAAGTGTGTCCTCAGTGGCCTCTGGCTCTTTCCCAGGCGTTATCCCATCCCTGCATTCCCCAGGAATGTGTACAGGATCAGCAGCCCTGCCTTGGAGCCCTCCCAGGTTGGTGGATGCCTCGATGAATTCACTGCACTTGAAGCCTGAAGGGGTTTCCCCTTGGAATCCTGAGCTGGATTTGAGCCTGAGAAGTGCCACTTCTAGGCTGAAAATCTGCTTTTTCTTTAAGATAGGTTTGAAGAACTCAAGGAATTTTGGAGTGTTACTGATTATTTTATTGAATTTTAGTTAAGAAATAATTCTCATGAAAATCCACACTCACCTCAACCAAACCAACACAAAAATCCCTCCCACCCAAAAATCCAAACAATGTTGGAAAAAAGGGACAATTTGCCCCAAACCCACCCCTTGTCCTTCCCCACAATTCCAAGAATTCCTACTTTCTGGCATTGTTCAGTCCTTCTTTTCCCTGCTCCTGCTCCCAGTTATCCCCAAATCCTCCTGATACCCCTTCAATAAATCCTTGCCCTGCTTTGGAACTTCAATTTCTCTTCTTCCACTGAATCCCTGTGGATTCTCCCCACACATCCTGGTTTTATTTTCCAGTCTAGGTGCTACTCCTCTGGAGGGAGGAAGGGCTTCATATCAGGGTTTGTGGAGAACATCAAGCAGGAATTGGCCAAAAACAAGGAGATGAAAGAGAGCATTAAAAAGTTCCGGGATGAAGCCAAAAAGCTGGAGGAGTCGGATGCTCTTCGGGAAGCCAGGAGGAAATATGTGAGTGCTGCCCCTGCCTGGGTCCCCTCCCAGTCCCTGGGAGTTACTGGGATCAGTGGGAATTCAGGGCTCGTTCTGCTGGGCTGAATTGGCTGGTTAATCAATGCCTTGGAGGGTTTAATGGGGGAAAATCTTCCCAGGAGACACTTTGCTGCATTTCTGAGCAGCCAGAATAATCAGACATTAAATGTAACATCAAATAGTTCTTTGGAGAGCTCTGAATGGCATTATTTGCAAACCTCAGGGGCTGGTGGCTCCTAAAAGGGGGCTTTTCTTGCCCTCAGCCCTGCTGAGCTGGTGTTCTCTGTCCTTCCTGCTCCTCATGGTTTCCTCTCCCACAGAAAACCATCGAGTCTGAAACAGTGAAAACCTCAGAAGTGATTAAAAAGAAACTTGAAGAAATAACAGGGACAGTCAAAGAGGTAAAAGGAGGGACCTTTCCCTGGGACAGTTGTGCTTTGGGTTTGAGGTTTGGCTGTGTTTGGATTGTCACCTCTTCCTCTCCCCTGGTGGTTGCTGTTCTAAAGGAGGAACAGGCTGAGCTTTGGAGCCTTTTATTTGCTGATCCTTGATGTTTGAAGTCACTTAAATTCCAATTTCTGCCTCCTGTCAGCTCTCTGGCATCTCTTCCATCCCTGTGGTGACACTTTTCCAGGCAGGAATCCCCCTGGATTTCAGAGAGGGCAGAGCTGTGCTGGACACTGGGTGTGTTTTCCAGAACCTTCCTGCCTAAAATAATGCTGGAAAATAAGAATCCCCATCGAGCCACACAATGTTTTGGGCCCCAGAAATTCAATCAAAGCCCAGACTGGAGAAAGCTGCAGGAAAAATCCCTTGATGCCCACTCTGTGATTCTGGAGCCAGGCTGGGAGTGCTGGGGGTGTCCCCTGGAGAAGGGAAGGCTCCAGGGAGACCTGAGAGCCCCTTGCAGTGCCCAAAGGGGCTCCAGGAGAGCTGGAGAGGGACTGGGGACAAGGACAAGGAGTGGCAGGAGCTGCAGTGACCTTTTCTTCCCCGTTGTGTTGCAGAGTCTGGACGAAGTGAGCAGGAGCGACCTGGGCCGGAGGATAAAGGAGGGCGTGGAAGAAGCAGCCAAAACAGCCAAACAATCAGCAGAGTCTGTCTCCAAGGGAGGGGAGAAGCTGGGCAGGACTGCAGCCTTCAAAGCCATCTCTCAGGTCCACAATCCCTGGGGCTCCCTGGGCTGCAGGCTGGGAACAGCTCGGGGTGGGAGGTTGTGCTGGCACTGAGGTTCAGACAGGCCAGGGAGGGCATTTCCTTCCTTGACACCCACTTGGCACCTTAAAATCCATCAGTGCAGTTGAGGTGCAAACAGAGAGGGATGAGAGAGGGATGAGTTTAAAAGCTGTACCTTAATCCACGAGTGGAAAGCAGTGATTAATAGAAGGGGGATCTATTCCAGTTTAAACTCTGCATTGCCCCTCATCATCACCTGGACAGTTTGGTGGACCCAAACCTTCTGCTCAGTTGTGTTTTCCCTTGAGGTTGATTCAATCCAACCCTGGATTTGCTGTCCTGAACTATTCCAGGAGGCATTTCCAGCTCCTGGGAAAGGTGGGGGAGCAATAAATGTGACCTACCAGGGGTTCTTTTCCTTTCAGGGAGTAGAAACTGTTAAGAAGGAAATCGATGAGAGTGTTTTGGGGCAAACTGGTCCCTACAAACGGCCGGAGCGGCTCCGGAAACGAACGGAGTATTCAGGGGAGAGGATCAAAGAGGAGAGGATATTTGAAGCCAATGAGTAGGTACTGGGGCCATTTGAGGGGGGGGATTTCTGGGTATTATTTAATCAAAACCTGGCAAACTGCACCACAGGTCTGGGATTAAAAGCCAGGGATTAAAATGACTGAGGGGGGAGAGCAGGAAGGGGAAGAGAGCACATTCCCAGCAGGAGCTGCTGGTCCTGAATCTTCCCATATTGAACCTGGGCACTTAAAGTTGATCATTTTAGTGGCCAGAGATGAAATCTGGACTTGGGCATGGGTTTTGTTCTCTCTTTTAACATCTTTCTGTTGAATTAGGCTTGGCAGGGCTAAGCCTGAGCTCCTTTGCTTTCTCTGGTGCAAGTCAAGGATTATTTATGTGGGGTGTTATTTATCATTTATGGGGTGTTGAATTAATTGATGGGGTTATAATTTATCTGCTGTCTCGATTATGGGGTGTATAATTAATTTATGGGGGTTCTAATTCATCTGCTCTACCATTTATGGGCTTATCATTCATGCTCTGTGTGAGGCTCCAGGGGCTGCAGGGCCATTCCTTTCATCCTCCCCGTGTTCCAAGGGGATTTGCTCCTGAGTGTCCCTGTTTTTCCCTGTTCCCTGCCTTTCCTAGGGAGGCCATGGGGATGGTGCTGCACAAAGACTCCAAATGGTACCAGCAGTGGAAAGATTTCAAGGACAACAACGTGGTTTTCAACAGTGAGTGCTCAAACACAGAGCAGGGGCTCGTTCTTCTCCCAAACTTGGTTCTTGCTGCGTGGATCTCATTCTGTCTGTGCCACCAGCCTGGCCACAATGCCAGTCCCAGAGTGCCAGCCTCTCTGTGGGCTTGGAGCTGGTGCTGGGGGGGATGTGAGGGGCAGGCAGGAATTGCTGAGAGCTCTGCAGCTTTTCCAGGCTGCTCCATCTGTGTCCTGACCCCTCCTCTGCTCAGGCATCCTTTTGGTTGGAGCTTTATTGGCCAGGTGGGCTGGGCAGGTGGGCCCTGTGTCCCTGGGCAGGTGGGCCCTGTGTCCCTGGGCAGGTGGCCCTGTGTCACTGGGCTGTCCTCTCAGGGTTCTTTGAGATGAAGATGAAGTATGATGAGAGTGACAACGCCTTCATCCGAGCGTCCCGGGCTGTCACCGACAAGGTCACCGACCTCATAGGTAATGTCCCCTCCCTGCTGCCCCCCTCTGTGTGCCCCCAGGGCCTGGGGGGGCTCCTGCCCAGCTCCTGGCAGGGGCTCTGGGGCTTTCCAGCACTTTGCATGGATCATTATCCATGGCCACACCAGGCAGCAGGGGCAGAAGTGCAGTGACAGCACAAGGCCTTGGGTGGGATGAAGCTCAGGCTGAGCTGAAAGCCTGGGGGTGTCCCCAGGCCACTGTGCCCCCTCTGACGTGTCACCAGAGGCCCTGCCTGCTGTCCTGGGCACAGCCCTGAGCCCTGAGCCCTTTCCCCAGGTGGATTGTTCTCCAAGACAGAGATGTCTGAGGTTCTGACCGAGATCCTGCGGGTGGATCCGTCCTTCGACAAGGATCGTTTCCTGAAGCAGTGTGAGCGTGACATCATCCCCAACGTCCTCGAGGTCAGCTGGGGGCACTCCCTTGGGGTTTCTTCCCTTTTAAAAGATTATTTTTGGCTTGATTTTTTCACTCTCCTGTTGCCAAAATGGAAAGCTGGGGCGGGATTTGCTCCTCAAACACCCAGCTTGGGAAAGGAGCTTGGAGCCCACGTAAGCACTGAGCTGAAACCCACATTTCAGCAGGCAGGAGAGTAACAGGTTGTTTTCCTGACCTGGAAAATACCAAATCATCCTCTCCCCTGGGAAAAGAGGTGGGATCAGAGGGATCAAAGGGAAGTGGGTGAGCAGATGCTGATAAAAAATGGGTAAGGGGAGGAGTTTGGTTCTAAAGGGGTTGTAGGTGGTGTGGGACTGAGGGAGAAGAGGGCTCAGGGAAGGTGTTTGTGGCACTGGCCATGGAATTGTGTGGAATTTGGTGCCTTCAGGGACTCAGAGCAGCCCTGCTGAGGGATGTGACTGGTCCCTCCACTCTGACAGAGGAACTGTGTTCAAATATCCCTGTTTTGTCTCCTCTCCAGGCTCTGATATCTGGGGAGCTGGAGATCCTCAAAGATTGGTGCTATGAGGCGGTGAGTGGAGCTCCTGAAAGTGCCTGAGGAGATTGGGAATTCCCTGGGAAATGGGTTTAATGTCCCTTTTTGGGCCTGGTTCTCCTGGAGAAGAGGCTGAGGGAGGATTCATCAGTCCATACAAACACCTGAGGGGTGGGAGACAAGAGGACAGAGCTGAGTCCTCTCAGAGGGGCCCAGGGACAGCACAAGGGGCGACAAACTGGAATTTCCACCTAAATATGAGGAAAAGCTCCTCACTGAGGGTGGGAGACAATGGGGAAAGGCTGCCCAGGAGGCTCTGAAGTCTCCTTCCCTTGGGAGATTCCAGAGCAGGATGTGAGTGCAGCCTGGATGAGCTCCCTGCAGGAATCTGGATTTGGGGTTGTTGTCCAAAAGCTGCTTTTCAAGGAGATTTTCAGTCTTGGATCCACATCTTGGAACAGTGAATGGGAGTTGGTTGGAATTCTGTGGCTGTTTGACTTCATGGAAGCAGATCCTTCTCTGAAAATATGGATTTGTTCTGGATTTCATCCTCCAGAGTAATTGTGTGGTGGAATCCCAAAGAATTGTGTGGTGGAATCCCAAATAATTGTGTGGTGGGATCCCAAAGAATTGTGCCCTTCTGCTAAAGAGCTGAATTTCTCCAAGGGAACCTTCTCTCACCACCACCAGAGGGCTGGAAGGGACAAGGGTTTTGTGTTTAACATCTTGTGAGGAACATCTTTATCCCAATATTGCAGCATCCAAGAGATTTTAAAGCAGCCTGAAAGCAAAGAATCCTCTTTATTGGCTCAACAACCTCTGAAATGACCCCAGAGAATTTCTCTGCAGGGAAGGGGTGGGTTCCCTGCAGTTTTTAAGACCAAAATCAAACTCTCCTGAGCTGGTTGTAATTACAAATTAAGCTCCAAAGTCAAGAATAATTTTATTTTTGGTTGCTGGCTCTCTGTGCACAGAATCCCCTTTTCCTTTGGGACAGAACAATTGCAAAGGTCTCACAGGAGCTTTTTGCTGCTTCTTTCAGACCTACAGCCAGCTGGCTCATCCCATCCAACAAGCCAAAGCCCTGGGGCTGCAGTTCCACTCCAGGATCCTGGACATCGACAACATTGATGTGAGTGTCCCCATCCAACCCTGGGGAGGGCCTGGCTCAGGGCCAGGAGGGTTGGAAACACCTCCAGCCTTGGAGAATCCAACCCTTTTCTGCTCTAACTGCTGGCTCTTGCCTCTGGGGGTGGGTGTTGCTGCTGCCACAGGGGCAGATCCCACTGCTGGAGGGGAAACCCATGGAAATGTGTGCTCAGCCCCAAGTTGGGGCACTGTGAGGTGTCTCTTTGCTCTCAGGGCACCTTGGGCTTAGAGAGCAGCAGATGGATTGAGGAGGGCTTAGCACAAAGACAAACAGCTCCATCCCAGAGGATTTGGGGGGATAATGCCCAGCAGAACATCTGCAGGAGTTCTGTCAGTTCATGGGGTTTTTGGTGTCACCTCTCTGGGATCAGCTCCACAGACTGTCCTAACTGGGGACTTTTCAGGGATCCTGGTGCTAAAAACTCCTGCAATCCCAGTATTTGGGGCCTTGAGGTCCTGCCCCTCCTGGAAGCTGCACCCTGGGATTGTCTGCCATGGGAACCCCTGGGGGGATCTGGGTTTGGGGGCACAACTGGGTCCTGTTTGGGTGGCAGAGGTGGCTGGAGGAGTCAGGGCAGCCCCAGGAACTGGGGGGGACTGGGGTGGTGGGAGCTGCTGCAGAGCTGGGAGCTCAGCCCTGGCACTGGGCAGAGCAGGGTTGCAGAGCTGCTGAGTTTGCCTCAGGGGAGAGTTAAATATCTCTGTACATTTATATTTATATATATATATTTATGCCTTTGTGACTTATGGCACAGCCTTGTGCCTGTCCCCTGGGCTGCTTCCTTTATTAGGGGATGAAACAGTGGAGTTTGGAACCAGCTCTCATGTCCAAGTCCTGCTGCCTTCAGTGGGATTCCTTTTTGGAAGCTGAAGAGCCAAATATCCCATAACATCCTGCCTTCCCACAAAAGGGGATCCAAAAGGTTTCCCACAGAGCCACAAAGAGGGTTCTGCTTTTTTCAGAACTCTGAGGGGGGGAAAAACCAAGCCCTTAATCCTCCATTCCTGTGTGCATTGCAGTTAATCAGTTCTTTAAATATTTAATGGAATGACCTTCGAATAGAGGAAAAAATCCTGGCAAACAAAAGGTTCTCACCTTGAAATCTTCCTGTTCCTGCTCTTTGTCTGGTTTGGTGCAGCCTGATGGCAAAAATGCACTTGAAAGCCAAAAAAGAGACTTGAGCTGGTCCTTGTGGGTCCCTCCCACTCAGGATATTCTGTTTCCTGCAGAAATGGCATTTTTTGGAGGGCAGAGTTCCCTTTGCTTTTGGGTTCTCATGAGGAAAGGAGGGAGCAGAGTTTATTCCCTTTCCCAGGTTTTTACACTTGGCAAAATGATGTTTTTTAAAACTCAGAGGGGATTGGGGGAAAGCCTTGAGGTGCAGCTTTCCAAGTGTCTTTCCCTTGGGGATTTTTGGGAAGCTGCTTTTCCATGGGCTCTGGATCAGCTGCTTCCCAGAGGAGCCAGAGCCTGCTGGGAATATCCAGGGAGCAGCTCTGGGAGGGACTGGGAATGCTGGGCCTGTGCTGGGAGCCACTCCCTGTTCCCACATGGTTCTGCAGGAATGGCCTCTTTCCTCATGGAATTCCCTTTCCTTGCAGTTGGCCATGGGCAAGATGATGGAGCAGGGACCAGTTTTAATCATCACCTTCCAGGCCCAGGTCGTGATGGTGATTAAGAACCACAAAGGGGAGGTGGTGGAAGGAAACCCGGTGAGTTTGGGCATTACAGGGGTGGGGGAGATCCCTGAATCCAGATCCCTGAATCCAGATCCCTGAGTCCAGATCCCTGAATTCAATCCCTGGATTCAAATCCCTGAATTCAAATCCCTGAATTCAATCCCTGAACAATGCACTGAATGAAGAGGCTGCTGCCCCACCCCACTGCCACCAAGCAAAGCCCCCCATGCCCTTATTCCATGGAATTCCCCCCCATCCAGCTGGATTTCCTTCTCAGGGAGCCTCTGACAGGCCAGGATTTGTGGAGCAAATCCTGTCAGAGGATCCCTGTTCCCAGAGTTAATGCCAGCAGGCTGGAGGAGCCTCTGGAACACCTTCATTCCCAGGAGTCTCACTCCAGACAGCTCCAACTTGCCTTGTGTCTGTGCAATATTTAAGTAGCTTAATGATGTCTAATGGGGACACTGGGAGATGGCTGGAGCTGCCACTTGCCAGCACATTTTCATTAGGATTAATACATGCATTTAATAAATATTGGCTTTTTGCAACCCTTGTCTTTAGGCCAGGCTGGGAGTTTACAAAAAAAAAAGGGGATTCATTTTAATTCTGGGCTGATTTACAACCTGTCACTTGGGCTGCAGGGGAGGAGCAGCTCACCCAGTGATTCCCTGCATTCAATTACTGCATTCCTAGAAGATGGATATTGATGGGATAATTATTGAACAGGATATCAAAGTCTGTTTGCTGTCTGATTTCTCGGGGGCAGCCATAAATCAAGGAGATGCATTGAGATCCTCCCCTGGAAACCAAAGCTGGGCTTTCATCAAGTGCCAGCCTGGGTGGTGCCTGGGATTTGGGGTCAGCTGGGGAGCTGCTCCTGCTGAGCCCTGGCCAAAGGGCATTTTAGGGAAAGGGGAGCCTCAAATTCCTGGAATCCCAGGCTGGTTTGGGTCAGAAGGGACCTTAAAGCTCATCCTTCAGGGCAGGGCCACCTTCCACCAGAGCAGGTTGCTCCAAGCCCTGGAGCAACGTGGCTTGGAGGACTTTGGAGCAGCCACAACCTCTGGTTGCAAACTGTAAGTTCTCTGCACAGAAATCCCAGATTTCCTTGTAATTCCCTGGAGTTTTGGCAGGTTGGAATTGTTCAGGAGATGCCCCTGAGAGAAGGAGGCCTGTGAGGTTGAGGGGATCTCTTGTGAATCCTGAGGCCTGGGGTGGTGTTTGCAGAGCAGATTTAAAGGACAGGCTGGCAGAAATCTGCCTTTGGGGGTCCACAATTCCCACTTTCCATGGATATATACACTGTCCACTGAGGATTAAGTTACTCCCTCTTATTAACAAGAGCCCCAGATCAGAAACCCCTTTGGAAACAGCTCAGTTTAATGTTCCAGGAAGGAAACTGTGCTGCTTGTTCAGCTCCAGGTGCAGCCCTGAGCTCTTCATCCCTGCAGAAATCCCATGGCCAAGGACAGGATTCCTTCCAGATGCAGCAGAGCCTTCAGGCACAATTTAAAACCTGGGAGTTGAAAAAAACATCCCAAATCCTAAACCCCACCCAAATTCAGGTTCCACTGGCAGCATTAAATCAGTTTAAACTTTGTTCCAAGTAGCTCATACTCAGGAAAAAAGATCCATTAGGATGGTTGTGGCACCTTCTGCTTTTCCTCTTGCCAAATCCCAAAAACATCTCTGTGGCTCCCAACTTTTGCCCCTTCTGAGCTGAAGCAAATGAATGTGAAACCCTGAGCAGCAAAGAGCCAGAAAAGAGCTTTATAAGGTGTGCTGTTCCCAAAAGCAGCTCCCAGGCCCCTGGGGCAGAGCTGGAGCCACAGGAAAGATCCTAAAGCTGATGGAAGGTTCCAGCCCTGCCAATTTGCTTCCCAGAAATCTCTGCCTCCAAACAAGGTCAGGTGTTATCCAACATGACAGTGGAGCCACCTAATGTGTGTCAGCAGGGGGGTTTGGGGAGCCTCCTGGCTAATTTTGGAAATCAGAGGTTTGATCTGTTCCTGCCTGGGATGAAGTCCCAACCAGCATCACGAGAGGAAAATCACAGGAACAGCCCATGGAGAAACAGGATCATGGAAGTGTTGGGGCTGGAAAAGAGCCTGAGGATCATCAATCCAACCATCAGCTGGTTCCCACACCAACCCACCTCCCCAAGTGTCACATCCACGTGGTTTTGGGACACTTCCAGGGGTGGTGGCTCCACCACTGCCCCTCCCGAAGCTTTACAGCCCTTTCCATGACAAAACAATATCCTTAATATTCCACCTCCACCTCCCCTGCTGCAACTGGAGCCCTGGACTTTGAGTCACCTGGGGAAAGATGCTGGGGAGTTGTGGGGACGGAGAAGGTGCCCCCTGAGCCTCCTTTGCTCCTCGGATCCATCACAGACGTGGCTCCTGTGCCCCCCAGCTGGCAGCTCTGTGCCCAGGCCCTGTCTAACCCTGACTTCTCCTTGCAGGACAAGGTGCTGAGGATGCTCTACGTGTGGGCCCTGTGCAGGGACCAGGATGAGCTGAACCCCTACGCGGCCTGGAGGCTCCTGGACATCTCCTCCTCCAGCACCGAGCAGGTCCTTTGAGGGGTTGTGCACCCAGGGCCTTCCTGACCCTCCATGGGAGCAGCTGTGGACTCACCCCAACCTCCTGGACTGGGGGCCAAGGCCAGGCTGGGGGTTTTTGGGAGAGCAGGCTCCTAGCTGTGCCAGGCCTGGGGTGCCCCCCCTGCCTGTGCTTTGCTGTGCCCGTGGCACTGGGGGGTTCATGGAGCTCGAGGGGAACGCCTGACACGTGTCAGTCCTTCTCTCCCCGTGCCTGGAGGAGGTTCCTGAGTGTTTCCCAGGATTCCAGCGAGGTGGGAACCAGGGGGAGGTGGGACAGGGGTAGTTCCCACCTCTGGTGGCCTCAGAGCATCCCTGGAAAGGCCTTTGTTTGCTCTCAGCTGACATAGCTCTGTACAAGCTCCACCACCAAGCCTTGTGTCCCTGCCTTGCACTTTACCGAGCCAAATACAAGCAGGACTTTGCACATGGAGTCAGGCTGGCTTTGTGGGATCATCAGGCACGTTGGGGTTGGGATTGGGGGTGAGATCTGTGTGTCCAGTGGTGATATTTATATATGCACAGCTTTGCAGGGGGAAATGGTGTCACTTCTGGTGTGTTCATTGTGTCACTGGGGCCACTAAAGAGCCACCACGGCATCGTGTGGGGATGGGGTGGGTGGGGAGGAGCAGGGATGGGGAAGGGAGGGAGCAGGGGGAGTGGGAAAAGGTGGGATAAGTGAGGAGGGAGCAGGTGGAGTGGGAAAAGGTGGGATAGGGAAGGGAGGGAGCAGGTGGAGTGGGAAAAGGTGGGATAAGTGAGGAGGGAGCAGGTGGAGTGTCAGGAGTGGGAAGGAGGGAGCAGAGAGACACAGACCTGCCACAGGTGAGTGAATAAAACACCCCAGCAGGGGGACCATGAGCTGCTGCAGCCCAGGGTCTGTGGGTGGGATGGGCAGGGCTGCAGGGCCCACCC
>WBMV01006430.1:211756-223340 GCA_013396655.1 Campylorhamphus procurvoides
ACTGTTCCAGCAGGGGTGAAGGATTTGGGGTCTGGTTCTGGGCAGTGTTCCTGCAGGGGATGAAGGATTTGGGGTCTGGTTCTCGGGATGCTCCTTCCCTCCCACTGCCAGCCTGTTTGGGTCACTGATCCCATTCCAGCCCTGGTGCCCGTGGGCAGCTTTGGCTGGGCTGGGCACATCAGGGTGCTGGATCAGAGGGATCAGCTGGATCCAGAGGGATCCAGGGCACTGCTGGCTCTGTAGCCGTTCCTGGCTGCCCTCAGTCTGCACATCTTCCCCCCAGCACCTCCCTGGAGCAGACTCTGCCTCTGGGGAGACCCCACAACCTCAGGGATCCACCTCGGTGCCCCAGCAGCTCCCAGTCCCTTTCCCTGCACTGGTGCTTTGTTGACCTGTGGGTTGGGAATATTTGGGATTCCGGGCACCGTGGCAGGGATTGGAGCAGCCCCTGCCCGGGGGCAGCAGGAATGGGATGCCCTGCAGGTCCTGCTGGTGGGAGATGAGAACGTTACCTGGAGCCACCAGCTTGGGAAGAGCGGCATCGATTGAAGGGAGCTTGGAGAGCTGGCCCTGCAATCGATCTGCATTTTTATCAGCTCATCTCGGCTGACGGGAGAGGGTTTGACACTGCGGAGGGGGAGGAGGAGGAGGAGGAGGAGGAGGAGGAGAAGGGGGAGCAGCTCCGCAGGGGCCCTGCAGTGGCACCCACCCGCTGCCAACACGGGCAGGGGGTTTCTCCAGGTTCAGACGCTCCCGGGGCACAGAGAGGCTGCACCAGGAGAGGGGATTTGTGGAAGAGGAGGACCAAATCCAGCCTTCACTTTTCTCCTCCCTCTCCTGCTTCCATTTGCCGTGAACTGGGATGAATTCCAGAGGCTTTACCTGCCAGGACAGGGCTTTGCTCTTGTTCCTTTAGTGACACAACTGGCCTGTGCTGGAGTTTGGAAATGTCACTTTTCCGTTGGATTTACCACCCTGTGGGGTGCTGGGTTGGAGGGCACTTGGCATTGCCAGGGCAGAGGAAGCTCTCCCACCTCCTTGGAGTGCTCTGGGAATGCCGTGCCCGCTGTGCCCCCTCCAGTCCTGCCCTGTCCTGGCCGCTGGTTCCTCCTCCTCTCGCTGCCTTCGGGGTTTGGCAGGACTTGGGTTGAGGCCATCGCTGTCCCTTTTGGAATAAATGGGTTATTCTTCTCCAGAGGAGAAGCCTGAGCAGGTCTGTGAGCCAGAAGCAGGGCTGGCCTCGTCCCTTGGAGAGCAGGAGCTCTGCATTCCAACCAGGTGTCCTGGGGGGAACCCTCGGTTGAACCTTCCCAGTGGGACAGGACAAAGAGCCCACATTTAGGGAGCCTTTGGGAGGGTTCCCCTCTGCTCAGCCTTTGGGTCCCACCATGCCATTCCTAACCCAGCCCCAGATCCAGGTCCTGGAGCTCCCCAAGCTGGGTGGGGATGGCTTGGCCATGGCCAAGTGGGACTGCAGCCAGGGCTAGTGGAAGGTGTCCCTGCCCGCGGAAGGTGTCCCTGCCCATGGAAGGTGTCCCTGCCCGTGGAAGGTGTCCCTGCCCGTGGAAGGTGTCCCTGCCCACGGAAGGTGTCCCTGCCCATGGAAGGTGTCCCTGCCCACGGAAGGTGTCCCTGCCCATGGCAGGGGGTGCAAATAGAAGGTCTTTAAGGTCCCTTCCCACCCAAACCATTCCGTGGTACCCCGAACTGTGGATGTTCATCCCCCAACAAACCACCCTGTGCAATTCCTCCTTGTTCCTTCTCCTGGCTGCTCCTCCCTGATGGATCCAGGGAAGCAAAAGGGGACAATCTCCCACGCTGCCATTGCTGGAACGGATAATTGGAGCGGCTCGGGGCAAAACTTGAGCTGTTTTGCCCAAATGGCTTGAATAATTCAAATCCTCGGGGAGGTTTCGCTGGTGTGGAAGGCTGTGCTGATTGCACAGGGCCGAGGGCACCCCCGGAGGGGGCAGCGCTTTCATTCAAGGCTGAGCAGCCTAATTGAATAATAATCATCGCAATGAATGTTCTCTCTTCCCTCTGAAACCGGAGCTGCGGCCTCACCCAGCGCTGCCCTTCGGGGGGGACGCTGCTTTTCCCAGCAGGAACCTTGGCCAGAATTCTCCAATTTCAGCCCCCAAAGGGTCGGGGCCAGGCCCAGCTCTCCCCCAGGCCCCACCTCGCAGGAATTGTCTCTCGTGGCCAGCGTGGGGGGGTCCAGCCCTGCCTGTTCCCTCCCACCCCTCAGGCTCAGGGCAGGTGGGATGGCACGGGGGGCTCCTCTTCCAAATTCTGCCTTCCTCTCGTGCCATCAAACATTCCAGCGGCCCTGGGAAACACGGGAGGCGATGGAGAAGGGAGGGTGGGAACAGGAATCCTTGGCACGGGGTTTGTCCTTCTCCCCCTTCCTGCAGAGCCCCCCTGAGCTCCCCAAATCGCTCCCACCCCACGCACGAAGCGGCACGACCGGAGAGGGTGAAGAAGGGCCAGGATTGCTGAGAGAAGAGCTGAATTTGATTAGCAGGGAAGGGAGTGAACTCTTTCCAGCACACAAAGCGCTTATAAAGTGATCAATTGTTCCGTGTCCGCTGGGACGGGAGGAGAAGAGCTCGGTTTAATTGGGCGCTAATGAGATTTGGGTCGGCTCTGAGCGAGGTGCAGGTTGGCAGAGAGGGAGATGGGGAGAATCCCCTTGAGCTGTTTTTTGGCACAGCGAGGGGCTCTCTGAGCTGCCCTGGGCTCGTTTTAGGGCCGGGGCCAGGGGGGTTTTGGAGACACTTCCACGAGTCGGGATGTTCTTTGTTTCGAACCTTTCTAGCCCCAGGTCAGGGGCAGCTCGTGGTGGGTTTGTGGGTGCTCAGCAGAACTGCAGTAAAGGATTGTGCCCCTCTGCCCTGCCCAGGTGACATCCCACCTGCAGAGCTGCCCCCAGCTCGGGGATCCCGAAATAAAGACGTGGAGCTGCTGGAGTGAGGCTGGAGGAGACCCCAGGGATGGTCCAGGAATGGAGCCCCCCTGCTCTGGAGCCAGACTGGGAGAGCTGGGAATGGGAAGGATCCAAAGGGACCTGAGAGCCCCTTCCAGGGCCCAAAGGGGCTCCAGAAGAGCTGGAGAGGGACTGGGGACAAGGGATGGAGGGACAGGACACAGGGAATGGCTTCCCAGTGCCAGAGGGCAGGGATAGGTGGGATATTGGGAAGGAATTCCTGGCTGGGAGGGTGGGCAGGCCCTGGCACAGGGTGGGCAGAGGAGCTGTGGCTGCCCCTGGAGCCCTGGGAGTGTCCAAGGCCAGGTTGGAGCACCCTGGGACAATGGAAGGTGTCCTTGCCCATGGCAGGGGTGGCACTGGGTGGGCTTTAAGGTCCCTCCATCCCAACCCATTCCATGGTTCTGGGACAGGAGGGGGCTGGGCTGGACAACCCCCCATTGTGTGTTTACAGCCAGCCCAGATTTGGGGGATTCAGCCCCATCGTGCCCAGGAAGAGGCGGGCACCGCCGGGTGTGTTGGTGCCCAGCCCTGGTGGCAGCGCGACAGCGACCCAGACAAAGAAATAATTCCCAATCACTTAATTGCAGCAATGGATTTCTTTGGAGCTGCTTATTTGCCCACTTGCTAAATAATTCATGGCAGAGCCCGGTAATTAACTGCTAAAGACCTGATTTGCTTCGCATTGTTTGTAGTTACATTACTGTTTGAATGCAAGAAATTACCCCATCGTTTAATTGGTAATTAAAACTAATGGTTACTTAGCATCCTGGCAGAATTACTCAGCATTTCTGGGTGTTGTTTGCGAGGAGCAGAAACACCCCGGGTGTTTTTTAGGCAGATTTCTTGTAAACTTCTCCCCGGGTTTGTGCCGAGGGGAGGGATGTGCCCCATCTTCTTGTCATGGCTAATGAAACCCGGGGGAAAAATGCAAATTAAAGGAAAATAAACAGCACAGGCTGCCTTGGAGAACGCCCGGTTTGGTCCCCCCATCTCCCCCTGCCAAGCTCTGTCCCCACCGTGGGTGGGGTGTTTTTGGGGGGGGTTTGGAACCCACAGCGGGCTGGAGGGTGGATTTGGGGATTTGGATGAGGGACTGTGCCTGGATTTACATACATTTGCATTTATTTCCATCTATCCCCCAGCTCCCCGACAGGAGGGGGAGCCGGGGGTGGGTCGGGCTCTGTGCCCAGGGAAGGAGGGGCAGGAGAGGGAACAGCCTCGAGTGGCACCAGGGGAGGGGCAGGTTGGATTTTGGGGAAGAGATCTCCGTGGGAAGGGTTGCCCAGCCCTGGCACAGCTGTCCCCACCCCGGGGATGTGGCACTTGGGGACACTGCGATCTCGGGGCTTCAAGGTCTTCTCCAGCCTGAGGCATTCCATGATTCCATGACTGTTTATAATCCCCAGCACACCCCGAGCAGGTCTCAGCCCTCCTGGAGGGACCCCGAGGGATGTGCCAGGTCCTGCTCTGGTGAACTCAGCACCAAATATTTGTCATGACTCACTCCCAGTCATTGTCCCCTCCTCGTGACAGTCCATTACCCACCTCCTGGGGCTTCATCTGCCACAGGGCAGGGATGGAGGGGATATTGGGAAGGAAATCCTGGCTGGGAGGGTGGGCAAACCCTGGCACAGGGTGGGCAGAGGGGCCAGGAGCAGAGCTGGGGATGCCAGCCCTTGGTGGCCTTGCCAACCAGCCCTCCTTGGACCCTCAGGACGGATCCAGCTGCTTCTGGACAAGGAGGTTTTGCAGGTCCTTTGCCTACCCAGCCCCAGATAAAATTCGGGTGGTTCCCTTTCCTCTGTGACCCCCTCCCCTGCCAGCTGTGCTGCCCCAGCTGTGCCAGCTCGGTGCCAGCAGCTCTTTGTGCCTCAGCCTTGCTGGGAAGGGGTCACAGTGCAGGATGAGCTCAGGCAATTAATCCTGGATTCACAGAGTGCTCTGGGTCAGAAGGGACCTTAAAAATGATCCAGTTCCAGCCCTGCCATGGGCAGGGAGAGCTTCCAGCAGGGCAGGTGAAAGGGGGTGGCTCGTGGGGACACAGCTCAGGGTGGGGACATCCAGCCCTCCTGTGGCCACAGGTGTTAAATGGGTCAATTCAGGCCCTTCTGGGGAGTGACCATCGTAGAATGGTTTGGTTTGGAAGGGACTTAAAGACCATCTTTGTGGTCTTATTACTTAGCTCATTATCCCTGTGCTTCAGATCCCTCTTTTTACATCCCCTTTTCTCCAGATCCCTCTTTTTCCATCCCCTCCTGTCCAGATCCCTCTTTTTCCCAGCTCAGGCTCCTCCCCCACCCAGTGATGTCCCAGCCTGCCCTGACCCCAGTGATGCCTCTCAGAGGGCCATTTCCCAGTTTCCCCAGTATGTCCCATCCTTGGTGGGGCCTGGGCAGTGTCAGCCCCACTCCAGTCAGACTTCAGGGACGTGCAGCGAGGAGCTCCAGCAGGAACATCTCTGCACATCCCCTTCCATCCTCCCCCCTCCTCCTCCTCCTCCTCTCTGCCTGCCAGCTCATCCTGTTTGCTCCACCATCACCCCCAGCCCCAGCAGAGCCTTCTCCCACAGCTCAGCTCCTGGGAGATGACATTCACTGGGATTTGCTCTCCCTTCCCCAGTGATTTTCCTGAAGAGCCCTGTCAGTTTGCCCGGCAGGGACACGCTGGGAACACCACAGCATTTGCTCTTCTCTCACCTGGGGGTCTCTGCTTTGTTCCCAGCTGGTTTCAGGAGGTTTCAAAGCTGCTGGAGCTGGGCTGTGTGGAGCTGGAGCTGCTGGTGTGCATGTTGTTGTTGTTGTTCCCTCAGCTCAGACACGCTATCTGCTGCTCTCCATAAAGATGGGCAGAGCAATGAATAATCAATCCCTGCACTCCCAGCTCCTGCCTCCTCCTCACAGCCCTCAGCAGGCCCAGCTGAAGGTCCTGCCTTCCAGCCCTGCTCTGCAAGGGAGACACGGCAGAGACTGCCTGGTCCTGCTGAGTCAAACGGGGGAGACCTCAGGCTGATGCTCAGCTTACCCAAGCTGTGCCCACTGGCCCAGTGCCCGCCTCTCTTCCCAAACTGGCACCTTCCCCCTGTCCTGCTCAGCTTCCCTGGGCACCTCAGGTGACCTCGGACCCACCTGGACCTGCCAGGACCCATCTGGACCTGCCAGGACCCACCTGGACCTGCCAGGACCTGCCTTGCTGGGGATTTCCAGGTAGTCTGAAGCAAAATAAGGCCCCAGCTTCCCTTCCCTTTGGCAATTCTTCCCTGAACTCTCTGACCCTTCTCCCAGAGTTTCTGGGAAAAGGAGACATCACCTGTCGAGCTGGAGCTCTCTGGTTTTGGAGTCTTAAAATCCTCCAGTGGGAGGAATTTGGGCTGGAAGGGACCTGAAAGCTCCTCTTGTCCCCCCTTGGGCAGGGCCACCTTCCACTAGCCCAGGTTGCTCCAAGCCCTGTCCAACCTGGCACCTCCTGAGCTGGTGGGTGTGTTGGCACCTGAGTTTTGCCCCGGGTGATCCAGAGGAGCCCTGAGGAGCAGAACCATCCCCAGGGAGTGCTGGGGGTGTCTCCTGGCTCCTGGAGCTCTGGAGAACGAGGTCCTTTGGCACGAGGACACGTTGGTAGCCACATCCTGCTGGCACCAGCCCTGCCTGCCCCTCTGGGCACGTGCCAGCCCCTCCAGCACCCTCTATGCCAGGCACCCTCTGTGCCAGGCCCCCTCCTGCTCCTGGCACAGATTCCCGGGCTAAACTGGGTTATGGTGCAATGAGGGCTGAGAATATGAATCAGGATTTAATGGGGGAAGGAACCCTCGGTGTGGGACGGGCACTGCTCACCTTGGGCCCACCAGGGAGTTAATGAGGCTGAGGATGCCCACCCAGGGCTGGCACTGCCAGAGCCCGGGGCTGGGTGACCCCCCTGCTCCCCCTTGGCCCCAAAACTTCTCCTTCCCGGGCAGGGCAGGGCAAACAAAGGAGGAGCATCTGCAAAGGTTGCTCCTTCTCCTGGGGGAGCTGGCTAATGAGCTGAGGAAGGGCTGGTGCTTTCCAGAGCAGATGTTCTCGGGGAGCTTTTTTTTCCCAGCCAAGGAGCTGCTGGAGTCCTTTCCCACAGCTCAGGGACAGGGAGGTTAAAGGCAGGACAGTTCCTGGGGGGAATTTACTCCTCTTCTCTGCCAGCAAAGGGTGGAGCCAGCTGGGTTCGTCCAAAAATGCTGAAAGATCCATTTGTTGGCGCTTTTGGGGGGTTTCCATGCGGATTTGTCACCGTGCTGGAGGTGACAGCAGCTCCAACCCTGGGCTGAACCCTTTCCCAGGTCCTGGTCCCTGCCCCTCTGGGTTCACTGGGGTGGATGGTGGAGCTGGGAATTTTGGGGACCATGGAAAACCCTGGAATCCCAGGGACAAAACCCCCGAGGTCCCTTCAGAGAAGAGCCAGGACCAAGAGAGAGGGAAGTCCCAGGCCCAGGGACCTCCAAACCAAATTCCTGCCCATTCCCACCCCACCCTGCCATCCTCCAGTCGAGCCAGGGGGGTTTCCTGATAAACCTGCCTGTAAATAAAAATGAGCAGGCACAAAGCTTAATTAAAGCAGAAACCGTGCAGGAAACACCCCTTAAACTGTGCCCTGGCTGAGCAGGAGCCTCGGAAAGGCTGAGAATTCCCCCAGGACTCGGAGCAGCCTCTTCTCGGCTGCACCAGCAGAGGAATTCAGGGAACTCTCCGAGTTCCTGCCCCAACCCTGGAGCTGGGACTGCAATTCCAGGAGTGAAACACATTCCTGTATTTCTCCAGCCCCCCTGGGAGCTCCGGGGTGAGTTATCTGATGTGGCCAGAGCCGTGGGCATGAGGGGGAAGGGGATGATGCGCCAGGATTTGCTCATTCCCAGCCTGAAGTTCCGCTGAGCTGGTTTTTTCTCTGTTTTTTCCCTTCCATCTGCCCTTCCCTCCTCTCCTTCCCAAACCACGGGCTCTGGAGGCACCTCAGCTCCTCCACGGCGGAGCCACAACCTGAATTAATAATGTGCTAAGAAAATAAAGACAGTTCAACAGCCCTTAAATCAAGGGGAACGGCGTGTTAAAAGAGTTTGAACAAATCCCATTACTTTGTGCGCGGCTCTGGGGCTGGCAGGAATAAATCCTCGGGCAATTTATTGATGGGGACAAATTCTTTCTGCAAGAGCCGCCCGGGGGACGCCCGGGGGACGCTAGGCCCTGTCTGCAGACTCTGCCCGAGTTATCTGGGAGCAGATCGGTGTGTCCCAGCGAAGGTGGCAGCACAGTTTGTGTCCAGGTGTCACCTGGGCTGCCATAAATTGCTGCTGAAAATCAGTTTTTTTCCTGGGTGCTCCTCCCTTGGCTCTGCTGTGGGTCTGGACTTGGCAGGGCCATCCCAGAGGGGTCTCTCCAAGTGGAGAAGGAGGATGGGACAAGAAATCTCCTGGGGTAGATCCAAGGAAAGAGCAGCCACGAGGTGTTCCCTCACTGCTGGTCCTGGTTCTTGTCTGCAGAGACCTTGGAGTTTCCTCCCTGGAATTCCAGAGGTTCTTCCCGATGTTTTCTGCCCCCTGGAAACTCTTTCTCCAGGAGCTCTTTCCCCTTCCTGAACCCCCCTGGGGTCTTTCCAGTTTCTCACCTTCCACCCACCACTCATTCCACCCCAGACAGGAGGGACCCCTTGGCACGAGGCCACCCCAAACCTCTGGGACATTTGGGGACAGTGACAGTCCCATCTGAGGGCACCAACAGAGACCTCCCACCAGAGTGCCAGGCTGGGCTCTGTGTGCCCACCCAGCTGCCATCCCCTCCTCTCCCCTTTAACTCCACTCCCCCTTAACAGGGAGGGAAGAAAAGAAGTTAATTTATTACCACGAATGACTTTGAAGTAATTAATTGATGTTGTCAAAGGCGAGGGATAATTCCAGGGCTGTGCAATCCCAGCAGGAAGATCCTTCTTGTCCCCTGACAGGGCGCCTTTGATGGAGCTGTGTCCCCAACATGTGCTGCAGTCACCCAGGGGACATTCCAGCTAATGAGTCCCACTAATTAGAGCGCTCCCCCTGCCCCGGGGTGTCCCAGCCCCATTCCCGGGGGGGGGACAGGAGGGGACCCTGGGGACAGTGCTGGGCTGGGGACAAACCTGGCATGGCAATGGGAAGGTTCCTGAAAGTGATGCCTTTAGGGAACCAAACATCTCTGAGAGTTGTGGAATTATGGAATGGGTTGGAAAGGATCAAAAAGGTGCTGTCATTCCAAACCTTCCCTGGGAGGGTGGGCAGGCCCTGGCAGGGAATTCCCAGAGAAGCTGTGGCTGCCCCTGGATCCCTGGGAGTGCCCAAGGCCAGGCTGGAGCCCCCTGGGACAGTGGGAGGTGTCCCTGCCCATGGCTGGGGTGGAAGGAGATGATCTTTGAGTCCTCCCAACCCAAAGCACTTTAGGGTTCTATGAAAGGAACTTCCCATGGCTGTTCCAAGACCTTTGGCAGATCCACTGCACGACAGGGCTCCTGCAGCTCCATCTTCCTCAGCATTTCTGGGCACTAAATTTGGGGTAAAACCAGCTGGTTTCCCCTCATTCCCAGTGTCTCCCCGAGCCAGGCTGTGCAGGGCCCTTTCTGCTGTGAGATCTGTTCCCACTGCCTGTCACTGTGCCCAGCTCTACCTGATCTAATGCACAGCACCTTTGTTTTTTTGGAAGGAAAAATTCGGCTGAAATGAAGGCAGAGGAAATTTATGTTTCCTTCTCGTCGCAAATAAATCCTCTGCCTTTTAGAACAGGCCCTGAAATGAAACCCAGCGATGATTTCCTCTCGCTTGGCCCGTGGGAAGGAAATGTCAGGCCATAAATGTGGCGAGATGAGACCAAAACAGCCCCAAACTCCTCCCCACCCCCTGTTTTTCCTCCCCCTCTGTCCTGGGGAGGGGGATCCGGACCTTGAGCCCCCCTGAGAAACTCCAAAGAGGTTTCACAGCCCTGGAATGTGGCAGAGCAAAGCCAAACCCAGCAAAGGGAGCTCAGCAGAGATGTTGAACAGCTGCCCAGGCAGGGGAAGAAAGAGTGAGTGGTTCTGTCCTTAATTGCTGTATCATAATGCTGTTACACGAGGGGGGCTAATTAAAGTGGCTGAGACGACCTTGTGGCTGGCAAATGCAGCTCTCCAGTGGCCTGACCTTGCACCATCAACAACATTCCTCAGCTGGGGCTTTGGGCACCCCTGCCAGGGGCTGCCAAGGACCCGGCCAAGCCCTGGCAGCGCTGCCTGGGCACCACAGGGGCACTTCTGGGGCACCTTCTGGCAGGGCTGCTGAGCCCAAGGGATCTCTGACCCCCTTCAAAAGCCAGAAAACATTTGGTTGATCCTGGTCTTTGGTGGCAGCTCCAAATTTGTGTCCCAGGGCTGGAGCCAGGCTGGGAGAGCTGGGAATGGTCACCTGGAGCAGGGAAGGCTCCAGGGAGACCTGAGAGCCCCGTCCAGTGCCTAAAGGGGCTCCAGGAGAGCTGGAGAGGGACTTGGGACAAGGCATGGAGGGACAGGACAAGGGGGAATGGATTCAAACTTAAAGAGGGGAAATTTAGATGGGATATTGGGAAGGAATTCCTGGCTGGGAGGGTGGGCAGGCCCTGGCACAGGGTGGGCAGAGAAGCTGTGGCTGCCCCTGGATCCCTGGGAGTGCCCAAGGCCAGGTTGGAGCACTCTGGGACAGTGGAAGGTGTCCCTGCCCATGGCAGGGGTGGGCACTGGATGGGCTTTGAGGTCCTTCCAGCCCAAACCCCTCAGGGATTCCATGGGTGTGGCAGTCCCTCATTGCCCAGGACTCAGAGATGACACTCTGGAGGTGCTGGAGGTTCCAAAGGACCACAATTCCTGCCCTCCCCTCCCCTCAGTGTCTCAGGGAGCTGCTGGGGCACAAGGAGAGGTCACAGGAGCCGCAGATATCAAAGAGCAGGTCAAGCCCAAAGCATCCCTCATGTTGTCCCCGGCAGTTCTGCAGAGCTGAGCAGATTAACGAGCAGGGATTAACGAGGTGCCATTCTCTGCTTGACCGGCCGCCGTTCCGGAGCTGCTCCCGGCCAAGGACACTCTGTCCCCTCGGTGTCACCTGGGCACGGGGGCAAAGGTGGCCTCAGCCCTCGGCAAGGGGGTCGGGTCAGCTCTTGGCACTTTCCAGTGCCGGTCTCGTGGTTATGGGAGGGATTTGGGGCAGCTTGGCCAGATTGTCTGAGTTATTGGAGTTGGAAAAGCCCTCCAAGGCTGAGTCCAACCCTTCCTCCAGCACTGCCAAGGCCACCATTAAACACCAATCCGTGTCCCCAAGTGCCACCTCCTTCTGGCTTTTAAATCCCTGCAGGGCTGGGGACTCCACAGCTCCCCTGGCCAACCCTTTCTCTGCGAGGCAGGAGTTGATTTCTGCTAATTGCCATCGACACTTCAATTAAACCCTTTAATGGCTGAATAACGAATGGGTCTCACGCAGCTCTTTGTGCCTCGGCCCGAGGGCTCTGGGGGGTGTTTGCAGCCCCTGCCCCAGAGCTCGGTGCCAGGGGGCTGTTCCCGGTGCCAGGGGGCTGTTCCCGGTGCCAGGGGGCTGTGCTCGGTGCCAGGGGG
>WBMV01006430.1:223584-277716 GCA_013396655.1 Campylorhamphus procurvoides
GGGGGCTGTGCCCGGTGCCACCACTGCAGCATTCCACACCATCCCTTTGCCAGCGCTGAGAGAGAAGCTCTTCGATCCTTTTTGGAGATTTATGGCGTTTCAGGGGGGGAATGGATTTTTGATTAGAGCGGCACTGGGGTTTTTTTGCTGCCCGAAGTGCAGTGAGACCTCACTGAACGAGCCTTTTGCAGCCAGGAGGAACCAGCTCCTCTCCTGCCTGCCCTTGGCACCTCCCAAATGCCAGCCCTCCTCCGTGCCGGGGCTGGGGCAGCGATGCTGCAGCACCAAATCCCCGCTCTGAAGTGCAGGCGGCATCGATGCTCCCCCAATCCAGCCTGCCAGGGGCCTCAGGGAACTCGTGTCCCGAGTTTCCCCGAGGAGCATCCAGCTTTTCTTGTTGTTAAGAGGGGAACAAAGCCCTTCAGCAGGAGGATATCCTGCAGCTCTGGCACCCTTGCGAGGAGAGAGGGCAGAGTGGGAAGCTCCCACACAGCCATTCCCTCAGGCAGGTGCTTTGTAGAGAGAGTCAGGAGAGGGGGAGGAATTTCCAGACAAAAGGATTAAAGCGCAGAATGCCAGGATGGATTGGGTTGGAAGGGACCTTAAATTCTCTTTCCATGGGCAGGGACACCTTCCATTGTCCCAGAGTGCTCTAACCTGGCCTTGGACACTCCCAGGGATCCAGGGGCATCAGCCCCAGCATCTCTGCCCACCCTGTGCCAGGGCCTGCCCACCCTCCAGGGAGGGAGTTTCTTCCTAAATTCCTTCCTATTTTCCCCTGAGGCCTCTGAGACCTTTGGAGAGACCCAGAAGTGTCCAGAGAGCTGTGCAGACCCACAGCTCAGCTCCATTCCTGCTCCTCTTGGCTCCTGCTCAGGGGATGGATGTCCCAGAGACAATTCCAGCCCGGGATTTGGGGGGTGAGATTTTTGCAGGATGAGTTTTTGCCCTGGGGAAACTGCTGGAATGGTAAAGAGGAAACGACACGGGGAGGGGCTGCAGCAGCTCCACCAGCCTTGTCCGTCCCTGCCATCCCATCCACATCTCCCAGGGTCTCCAACAGCCACGTGGAGGATTTTCTGTCCCCTCCTGAGCACCTGCATGGGGAGGGAGGAGTCCTTTTGGCTCCAGAGCTGTCCTTCTCCCCCTCTGTCCTGCCTCCATCCCCTGGGGCTCCTGCACACCAGGACCTCTCTGTTCCCTCCTCCATGCTCATGATCTGCTGCCCAGCAGGTGCCACGAGCCACGGGTGGCCCAAGCAGTGATGGCTCAGGGGAAAAACTGTCCTCAAAGGGTTGTTCCACTCCTGCAAATGCTCTGGGAGTGGCTGGGAATGGCCAAATCCTTCTGGCTGGGGCTCTGGGAGGAGCACAGACAGCGTGGCTGTGCCAAGGCTCCAGGGGGGTGGATGGCACGGCCAAGGGTATTGATTATGAGTCATTTCTCACTTCCTCAGCCCCTCCTGGCTCCGGCCCTGCTGCATCTCGGAGCCCTCTGCTCCTCCAGCCTGGCCCTGGGCACCAAGCACTGCTTGTTCCAGAGTGGGAAATGCATCCCTCGAGTTCTCCCGGGGCTCCCAGAGGGGGGAGGGCACCCAGGAGGGCACAGGGGCAGCCAGAGCCGGTGGCACTGCCCATCCTGGTGGGTGCCCGGTTTGGCTCCAGGCACAGGGTGAGGTTCCTGCAGGGCTCCCACATCCTGGGTATCCCCCCGGCTGTGACTCCCTGCGAGCCCAGCACCTCTTTGCATCCCCAAAAACCCTGAGCCTGGAGCGGGAAGGTGCACGGGGGGAATTTTGGAGTCCCTTGAACACCCCCGTGCCCCCAGCGTGCCCCCGGTGCACAACCCATGCCCTGAGTGCCAGGGGCAGGGAGGGCTGTGCCAGGGGCAGGGTGGGCTGTGCCAGGGGCAGGGTGGGCTGTGCCAGGGGCAGGGTGGGCTGTGCCAGCCCAGCGATCCCGGAGCATCCCAGCCTGTGGCTCCGGCCAGGCAGGGCCACCCTGCGGGCACACGGGAGGGTCTCGGAGGGGCAGGGACGCTTCCCTAGGGATTAGGGGGCTGTTTTTGGGGGCACCCAGGGATGCAGGAGCCGGAGGCGGGGGCGGGCAGCTCTGGCACGGTCTGGCTGTGCCAGGCAGGCGGCTCACGGAACTTGTGCCGGCTCGGCTGGCTGCGCTCCACCTTTTATTCTAATGGGTTCTGCATCGCCATAGGAACCCGCTCCGTGAGGAGTGAGGATGAGGAGCCGCTGCCTCCCCTGAGCGAGCCCGGGGAGAGGCGGCTGCTCCTTCCCTGCGGATGCCCAGGCATGGATGGGGCCGCGATGCCGCTGCCAGGTCCCCTCCGTGCCCCCAGCCCCTCGGGAACTGCCCCCGCCGAGGGCAGCAGGGCCGGGAGGGAGGGGGGTCCCAGTGCCAGGGACCCCCAGCCCCTCCTCTGGTGGGCTCAGGGCTCGGGGGGCAGCAGAGCTGGGGCTGGGGGGTGTCCAGGCTGGTGGAGAGGGCAGGAGGGTGGGATTTGGGGTGGGAAAGATCTTTCCAGGGGGTTTGGATGCGGCCAGGGTGGGCTGGGAGATTTTCTGGGGGTTTTCCATGCGGGGATGAGCACGGTGAGGAGGGAGGGGAAGGGGGTCCTGCAGGGTCCTGCACCTGGGAGGAAGGTGAGGGTGCCAGGGCAAACCCAGCCATTTGGGTTTGGGATGCACAGGGAGACAGGACTGCAGCCCTAAAAAGGTGGAGAACACCCAGCCCTGTGCTCTGCCCACCAGCAGGCTCAGGACAGGGGGCAGGAACCCCCAGGGACCCCCAGGAACCCCCAGGAACCCTCAGGGACCCCCAGGGACCCCCAGGAACCCTCAGGGACCCCCAGGGACAGCTCTTTGCCCTGGGCATTGCACCCCCTGGGAGTTCAGCTGCCCCTGGCAGAGCCCCTGGCAGTGCCAGCCCAAGCCCAGGCTCTGCCCCAGCGGATTCCTGAGCTGGGCCAGCAGCAACTTTGACTGAAAAAGGCAGTGCAAGCCCTGCAAGAATCCAGGAGCTCCGGGGGGGGCACCAGGGAGGGCCAGAGCTGCCTCCACCCCCCCTCGGACAGACAGAGCTGCCTCGGACAGACAGACCCACCTGGGACACACGGCCCCTCTGCTCTGGAGGTGAAGGGGAAGGAGGGAGGGAGGNGTACCCTCCGTGCCCCCAGCCCCTCGGGAACTGCCCCCGCCGAGGGCAGCAGGGCCGGGAGGGAGGGGGGTCCCAGTGCCAGGGACCCCCAGCCCCTCCTCTGGTGGGCTCAGGGCTCGGGGGGCAGCAGAGCTGGGGCTGGGGGGTGTCCAGGCTGGTGGAGAGGGCAGGAGGGTGGGATTTGGGGTGGGAAAGATCTTTCCAGGGGGTTTGGATGCGGCCAGGGTGGGCTGGGAGATTTTCTGGGGGTTTTCCATGCGGGGATGAGCACGGTGAGGAGGGAGGGGAAGGGGGTCCTGCAGGGTCCTGCACCTGGGAGGAAGGTGAGGGTGCCAGGGCAAACCCAGCCATTTGGGTTTGGGATGCACAGGGAGACAGGACTGCAGCCCTAAAAAGGTGGAGAACACCCAGCCCTGTGCTCTGCCCACCAGCAGGCTCAGGACAGGGGGCAGGAACCCCCAGGGACCCCCAGGAACCCCCAGGAACCCTCAGGGACCCCCAGGGACCCCCAGGAACCCTCAGGGACCCCCAGGGACAGCTCTTTGCCCTGGGCATTGCACCCCCTGGGAGTTCAGCTGCCCCTGGCAGAGCCCCTGGCAGTGCCAGCCCAAGCCCAGGCTCTGCCCCAGCGGATTCCTGAGCTGGGCCAGCAGCAACTTTGACTGAAAAAGGCAGTGCAAGCCCTGCAAGAATCCAGGAGCTCCGGGGGGGGCACCAGGGAGGGCCAGAGCTGCCTCCACCCCCCCTCGGACAGACAGAGCTGCCTCGGACAGACAGACCCACCTGGGACACACGGCCCCTCTGCTCTGGAGGTGAAGGGGAAGGAGGGAGGGAGGGAAGGGAAAAGGGAAGCAAAGCCTTTTCCCATCACTAAGGAGCTCAGGCACTGAAAATCAGGGAGAGAAGAGGAGACCATAGAGGGGCTCATGAGAAAGGTGGGGATGATGGATTTGGGCTAAAAGAGGGGAGATTCAGGCTGGATACCAGGAAGGATTTATGAGGAGGAGGGTGGGCAGGCCCTGGCACAGGGTGCCCAGAGAAGCTGTGGCTGCCCCTGGAGCCCTGGAGGTGTCCAAGGGCAGGTTGGAGCACCCTGGGCTGGTGGAAGGTGTCCCTGCCCATGGCAGGGGTGGGATGGGAGATCTTTAAGGTCCTCCCAACCCAAACCAGTTTGGGGTTCTGGGGTTCTGTGAAACCCTCCTGTTGAAGCAGAAGCCTGTCTGCCTGCAACCCCCTGAGCTTGGTTCTTCCCCTGTCCCAGGGCAGCTCACCTGCTGTGTGGTCCCTCCAGGCCCCTCATGCAGTGATGTGGTGAGTGGTACCCAAGGGGTCCCGGGGAGGGGGGTCCTGTGAGACCCCCCAGGGCAGCAGATCCGCTCTCAGCCCTTTGCTGGAGCCCTGGTGGTGTTTGTGCTGTGCCACCCCCGGGCCCCGCTCCTTTTGGCCACACACCCAGCTATTTTAGACACTCCAAGGGCTGGGGATGCATCTGTTGTTTCAGTTTTTCTCCTCCATGTCTCCAGCAGATCCGTTCCAGGAGCAGCAGCAGGGCTGGGCTTTGCAAAGCAGGGCTGTTGTAGCACCAACCCAAGGAATTGGCTTTGGTCCTGACTCTGTGTTTTGTTGTAGAATCATTGAATTGTTTGGGTTGGAAGGGACATTAAAGCCTTTTGTGCCATCCCTGATATGGGCAGGGCAACCTTCCAGGGATCCAGGGGCAGCCACAGCTTCAATGCCCACCCTGTGCCAGGCCCTGCCCACCCTCCCAGCCAGGAATTCCTCCCTGAGATCCCACCTGAATCCCCCTGTTTAATTTCAAACCATCACCCCGTGCCCATTTTTTTTAATAACCCCCTTTAAACACTGCCAGGTCTCCCTGGTGCCTCCTCCTCTCCAGGCTCTCCCCATTTCCCACCCCCAGCTGAGCTCCAGGACTTGAGTCCTGCTCAGAAAGCTGCAGGATGTGAGGGCTGGGATGGGCAGGGGTGTCTGGGGGCAGTGAGGGAGCAGCCCCTGCCCACCCTGGGGGTGTCTGCAGTGGGCACAGAGAGCCCTCCACGCCAGATGGATCCTGCCTCGCTCCGTTCTGGCTCCCTCCTTGTTTGGAATAAACATCTCATTAGCTCTTTGCTGTTCCCAAATTAACATTTAATTCGTGTTTCACGGCCAGGAAAGCCTCGGCACAGCCCCGTGGAATTGTTGACAGTGCTGCTCTTCCTTTGTGAGTTCTGTCCCTATTAAGCAATTTCCTTGCTCGTGTTCTTCTCTTTAGTTACTAAGGGAACATGAATCTT
The DNA here is from genome assembly GCA_013396655.1 of Campylorhamphus procurvoides. Lineage (NCBI taxonomy): Eukaryota > Metazoa > Chordata > Aves > Passeriformes > Dendrocolaptidae > Campylorhamphus > Campylorhamphus procurvoides. The sequence continues at coordinate 229,052 of WBMV01006430.1, forward strand.
AATAAAACTCAATCAAATGTTCCTTAAATAACAGCTGCCTTCACCCAACTGCCTGATCAGAGGGCTGGGGCTCTGCTGAAAATCCCTGGGGAATGGAGATCATCAAAGGAAAGGATGGTTTGGATTGGAAGGGACCTCCGAGCCCATCCAGTGCCACCCGTGCCATGGGCAGGGACACCTCCCACTGTCCCAGGGTGCTCCAGCCTGGCCTGGGACACTCCCAGGGATGATGGGGCAGCCTCAGCTGCTCTGGGCACCCTGTGCCAGGGTCTCCTGATCCTTCCCACAGCGACACATCTCAAAGGAGAGGGGAATCCTTTGCCCTGACCCCTCTGGGATATAAACCCGGGGACACTTCTGAGCAGAAAATATTGTATTTTGTCCTGAGTGTGCCTGTTCCTGCCTGGAGTTGGGATTTGAGCCAGCTGGGCACCTCCAGCTCCAAATGGTTTATTGCTCTTTCTGCTCCAATGATTTATTGCAGCAGGGCCTGTCCTGACCATCTCTGGCACCAAGAACCATGAAGGGGAATTTTCTCCACCCAGGCAGGAGATGCTCTGGATGAGTCCTGGTATCTCCCAGTGGGGCTTTTGGGGTTTTTCTGGAGTTTCCAGAGCCCTGGGAACACTCAGGCTCCAGGAGACTGCAAGGGGAGGTCGGTGTGGATGTTCTGGAAAGGTGTGGATGTTCTGGAAAGGTTGGTGTGGATGTTCTCCTGGATGAACTCCTCCCAGTGCTGAGCAGTGCAGAGGTGCCTCTTGCTGGGACTCCTGGTGGCCACAGCCCTTTTAACCCCCTCTGCTCTCTTTCCTTCTGCTTTGCATGCCCAGCCCCAGCGAGCTGGACCCCGGAGACGTGTCCTCAGTGACGTGGCTCTCTGGCCAGGCCCTGCTCCTGCTCCTGCTGCAGTAGCGATGCTCGTGTCCCCACAGAGCTGCACTCAGGTGGGTTCCCTCCTCCTCCTCCTCCTCCTCCAGCAATCAGCCCCTTCTGCTGCCAAACCCACGGGCAAACAGCCTGGTGCCCCTCACCAGGAGGGAACACACAATCCCTTTCCCCATGCCCAATCCCTTTCCCCATGGCCAATCCCTTCCCCATGGCCAATCCCTTTTCCCATGCCCAATTCCCATCCCCCTGCCCAATCCCTTTCCCCATGCCCAATTCCCTTCCCCATGCCCAATCCCTTCCCCATACCCAATTCCCATCCCCATGCCCAATCCCTTTCCCCATGCCCAATCCCTTTCCCATGCCCAATTCCCTTCCCCATGCCGAATCCCTTTCCCATGCCCAATTTCCCATGGCCAATCCCTTTCCCATGCCCAGTTCCTCCTCCCTCACCAGCTCTGCTCTCCCTGCAGGAGCTCTTGGCCGGGGCAGGAGCACATCCCGAGCCGGTGCCCATGGAGTGAGGGGTGCCCGGGCTGCAGGGGCACAGCAGGAGGCTCAAGTTTGGCTGCCCCGGCCCCTGCCCGGCCGAACCCCCCCCGTGCCCCCGTGCCCGCCGCCTCTGCCATGAATGATGCATCGACCATGGATTATGAACTGCTGTCGCCGTCGCTGGTGGAGCACCCGGCGGGCGCGGCGGGCATGGATGCCGAGCAGAAAACTGTCTTTGCCTTCGTCATCTTCCTCCTGGTCTTCTTGGTGATGCTGATGGTTCGCTGCTTCCGCATCCTGCTGGACCCCTACAGCCGCATGCCCGCCTCCTCCTGGACCGACCACAAGGAGGGCTTGGAGAGGGGCCAGTTTGACTATGCCCTGGTGTAGAGGGCAGGGCTGGGGGGCTGCCCGTGCCCCCCGCCCGCCTCTTGCTCCGGGGGGCTGCCCCACACCCGCAGGGATGCTCCGGGCGGGGAGCTGAGCTCGGGCTCTCGGCCGGGCTGGGTTTTCTAGGGGTTTCTCTCTTTTCTAAGCACTTTTCGGTTCTCTTTGCGCTCTGCGGGACTCTGGGAGAGGGGGGTCGGGGGGGTCACCCGGCTCCACGTGGTGCCCGCTGCCCGTCGGGGCAGGAGGGGATGGGACAGGGCATGGCGGGACCTGCCCTCAGCCACGGCCCGCGGGGCCCCTGCTCTGGGGGGCTCTGCCCGGTGCCAGAGCAGAGCTTTGAGCCCCCAGCCCCTCCTGCCCCCCGTGCCCACGCCCCCCGTCCGTGCGCTCCGGGCAGTGCTGACCGTGGTGCAGTGCGTGTGTGTGTGTGTCCCTGTAGCTGAGCTGTGTCTGCCCAGGGCTTGCTGGGCACCGGACCCAAGTGCTGGCTTTGTTCCTCTGTGTGTGGCAGCCCCAAGTCCCCCCCGGAAGGGAGGGGAGAGGGAGACCCCCCGTGTGCAGCCCCCCTTTGGCACCCAGCCCCTCTCTCCGCTCCCAGAGTGACCTGACCCTGCCCAGCTGGCCGAAATGGCCCGAGCGAGGGGCAGCCCCGAACCCTGCCCGGGTGGCCCTGCTGGCACCCCAGGNGAGGGAGACCCCCCGTGTGCAGCCCCCCTTTGGCACCCAGCCCCTCTCTCCGCTCCCAGAGTGACCTGACCCTGCCCAGCTGGCCGAAGTGGCCCGAGCGAGGGGCAGCCCCTGCCTGGTGGCCCTGCTGGCACCCCAGGAGGGGTCAGTGATGCCACACAACCCCTGGGAGATGCCCCTCAGCCAGCCCCAGCCTGGCAGCCCCCCTCGCTGTCCCACTCTGTCCCACTCAGCGGGACCTTGGGTGGGCAACACGTGGCCAGGGCTGGCTGGCACTGCCCGGCCCTTCCCTGGCACTCCCGGGTTTGGGGCTGTGGAAGGAGCTGAGGGGGATTCCAGGCTGTTCTCACCATGCCTGGTGGGCAGGGGTGCCCAGCTGGCCACAGGGCTACCAAACCCTGTGGTGGGCTGTGGGTCAGCAGGAGGGTCTGGGAGCCCGTGGGGGAGAAGCTCTTCCCCCTCCGTGGAAATAAAGCTGCACTGTGCTAACCCCACCCTGCTCCTCCTCTGCTCTTTGCGGCGCCCACTCGGGCCCTCGGGGGAGGACACAAATCCTGGGGGTGCCCCATATCCCAGGGGAGAACCCAAATCCTGGGGGATGCCCCATATCCCAGGGGAGAACCCAAATCCTGGGGGATGCCCCATATCCCAGGGGAGAACCCAAATCCTGGGGGATGCCCCATATCCCAGGGGAGAACCCAAATCCTGGGGGATGCCCCATATCCCAGGGGAGAACCCAAATCCTGGGGGATGCCCCATATCCCAGGGGAGAACCCAAATCCTGGGGGATGCCCCATATCCCAGGGGAGAACCCAAATCCTGGGGGATGCCCCATATCCCAGGGGAGAACCCAAATCCTGGGGGATGCCCCATATCCCAGGGGAGAACCCAAATCCTGGGGGATGCCCCATATCCCAGGGGAGAACCCAAATCCTGGGGGATGCCCCATATCCCAGGGGAGAACCCAAATCCTGGGGGATGCCCCATATCCCAGGGGAGAACCCAAATCCTGGGGGATGCCCCATATCCCAGGGGAGAACCCAAATCCTGGGGGATGCCCCATATCCCAGGGGAGAACCCAAATCCTGGGGGATGCCCCATATCCCAGGGGAGAACCCAAATCCTGGAATGTGCCCCATATCCCAGAGGAGAACCCAAATCCTGGAATGTGCCCCATATCCCAGGAGAGAACCCAAATCCTGGGCTGCTGTCCAGACCTCCCTGCCTGAGCCAGGACCCCACATGTCCCAGCACAAGCTGGAGCTGCCCCACAGGGGATGGGGGATGTGGAACAGGACCAGCAGCCCCAAATGTGATGCTGTGGGTGCCCCACACCTGGCATGAGCTGTCAGAGCTCAGTGCCAGCCTGTTGCCCTGTGCCAGGTGATGCCCCCGCTCCCAGTTGCTCCCAGTGCCCCCAGTGGGTCGGTGCCAGGCGCCGATGCCGCAGTCCCGGCCGCCCTCTTGTGTCTGCAGGGGGAAGGCGAGAAGGAATCGCTGAAGCCGGGAATGTCAGTCTGGAAGGAGGGTTTGAGCCACGAGAACCCCGATAACACTGCCAGGGCTCCAGGGGCAGCCACAGCTTCTCTGCCCCCCCTGTGCCAGTCCCTGCCCACCCTCCCAGCCAGGAATTCGTTCCCAATATCCCATCTGGCAGTGGGAAGCCATTCCCTGTGTCCTGTCCCTCCATCCCTTGTCCCAGGTCCCTCTCCAGCTCTCCTGGAGCCCCTTTAGGCTCTGGAAGGGGCTCTCAGGTCTCCCTGGAGCTTTTTCTTCTCCAGGTGAACATTCCCAGCTCTGTCTCCACAGAAGCTCCACTTTGGATTTGTCCTGCCACCCTCTCCAGGTGCCTCCAGGGACCTCCCACCCCTCCCAGGCAAGGAAGAAACAGAACCACTTAACCCAAAATAATTTTATTGTTGCCGTTGCTTCTGATACAAAAAGGAATTCCACAAAGAGCCACCTCTCTGTGCGGGACAAGGGGCACGAGGTTTTGGCTTTCAACACTTGCCCAAATAAAAACCAAAAACCAACCAGCAAGAAATGTCAAGACAAAATAAAAATAAAACCCGAAAACCAAACCAAAACACCGCACCAGAGAGGAAGGGAGGAAACCTCGAGCTTTTCCACTGGAGATTTTTGGCTCAACACACACACACAGACCCAGCTCTGCTAATTTATTATTATTAATAGTTTTTGGTTTTTTTATTTTATACAAAAAGAGCACCTGTTGGAAAGAACAAAACAAAATAATAATAAAAAANCAGCACAAGCTGGAGCTGCCCCACAGGGGATGGGGGATGTGGAACAGGACCAGCAGCCCCAAATGTGATGCTGTGGGTGCCCCACACCTGGCATGAGCTGTCAGAGCTCAGTGCCAGCCTGTTGCCCTGTGCCAGGTGATGCCCCCGCTCCCAGTTGCTCCCAGTGCCCCCAGTGGGTCGGTGCCAGGCGCCGATGCCGCAGTCCCGGCCGCCCTCTTGTGTCTGCAGGGGGAAGGCGAGAAGGGCTCGCTGAAGCCGGGAATGTCAGTCTGGAAGGAGGGTTTGAGCCACGAGAACCCCGATAACACTGCCAGGGCTCCAGGGGCAGCCACAGCTTCTCTGCCCACCCTGTGCCAGTCCCTGCCCACCCTCCCAGCCAGGAATTCGTTCCCAATATCCCATCTGGCAGTGGGAAGCCATTCCCTGTGTCCTGTCCCTCCATCCCTTGTCCCAGGTCCCTCTCCAGCTCTCCTGGAGCCCCTTTAGGCTCTGGAAGGGGCTCTCAGGTCTCCCTGGAGCTTTTTCTTCTCCAAGTGAACATTCCCAGCTCTGTCTCCACAGAAGCTCCACTTTGGATTTGTCCTGCCACCCTCTCCAGGTGCCTCCAGGGACCTCCCACCCCTCCCAGGCAAGGAAGAAACAGAACCACTTAACCCAAAATAATTTTATTGTTGCCGTTGCTTCTGATACAAAAAGGAATTCCACAAAGAGCCACCTCTCTGTGCGGGACAAGGGGCACGAGGTTTTGGCTTTCAACACTTGCCCAAATAAAAACCAAAAACCAACCAGCAAGAAATGTCAAGACAAAATAAAAATAAAACCCGAAAACCAAACCAAAACACCGCACCAGAGAGGAAGGGAGGAAACCTCGAGCTTTTCCACTGGAGATTTTTGGCTCAACACACACACACAGACCCAGCTCTGCTAATTTATTATTATTAATAGTTTTTGGTTTTTTTATTTTATACAAAAAGAGCACCTGTTGGAAAGAACAAAACAAAATAATAATAAAAAAAACAAAAACAAACCAAAATAAAAAACAAAACCACAAACCCAATCCCAAACATCAGGCCACCCATCCTGTTCCAAGCTCTGGGACTCTTGTAAAATCCAGAGTCTGGAGCTGCAAAAAAGACTTTTCAAGTTTGACTTTAGCCCAATACAGTAAACACACACTTCCCCCACCCCCTGGGGACCAGGAAAACCCCATCCCCTCCCCCAAAAATCAAAAAGCTACAGGACTCTGCACTCCTCACAAGCTTTGGTGGCTCTCCATAAATACAGAGGGTGGTGGGTCCAGTGCACCAGCAGCAGCTCCAGGAGCTGGGAGCACCTCGGGGCTGGAGAGGGGGTTTGGTGGGAATTAGCACCTTTGGCTCCTGTGCCAGGACACAGGAACCCTGTAGAACTGCAAAGGGATTCCTGCAGAACTGGGGGATGGCAGGGCAGGGACCAGCCGTGGGAAGGACATCTCGAGGGAGGGAGGAAAGCCCACCTGGCCAGAACGGCTGGAGAGGTCCCAGGAGGCAGCAGGGAGCCCTCCTTGCTCTTCATTCCTGGTTGCCACACTCTTTGTAGTGCATTTCAGCTGCATTCACCAGAGACTGCCCATCTCTGCTGTCACCTTGGCCTGACCAAGGTGGAGGGGACAACCAGAGCAGGGGGACGGGGCCCCTTCCCAGAAGTGGCCCTGGCTGGGGGGCTCTGGCCACGAGCACCTGGGTCACCCCAAGTCAAGGGTTCTTTGCAAAGTGAAGCCCTGCCTGTCCCTGCCTCTCTTCCTGCCAGGCTGCAGAGACCCTTCCTCCCACCCCATCCCCATCTTCCTCCAGCTGGTGGGAAGATTTTCCCAGGATTTTCAAGCACTCCCAAAGTGAATTTGCAATCCCCCGAGCCCTCCATCCATCCCTCTGGCATGGGAAGCACCCAGATGCTCTCCACCACCAGGCTCAGGAAACCTCCCACCACTTTAGTCTGTCCAACCACATTCAACAAGGCACTTCATTGACTTGCATTCCCCCAGAGCTTCTCCTCAGAAGGACACCTGAACCCCTGGACTTGCTGGAGCTCTGGGAAAGCCCTTCCAGCTCCAGCATATCGTGGTGGGAAGACCTGAGGTGTCCAACAGGAGCCTGTGGTTCCATGGATGCGAGGAGAGCAACCTGAGCTGCCCCTTTGCTCAGAGGTGACCTTTTCTGCCGGACAGAGGAGCCCCAAAGGGACCAGAGGACACGGAGAGGACAGAGAGACACAGAGCACAGCCAGGGTAGGGGTGGGATGGGATGGAGCACCACGGGGGGGTTTCTGCAGCACCATCACGACAATGCAGAAGCAAAGGAGGAGCAAGAGTTGCTGGGAAGTGCCCTGACACCACACCCTGCCAAAGCCCCTCCTGAAGCTGCCCCCAGCCCCCCTCCCACTGGATATGACCACGAAGGTACCGGTGGCACCACCCGTGGCAGCTGGACAGTGTCCTGGTCAAAGGAGCAGCGGGAGGGAGTCCCCTCTGCCCAGGCTGGATCCTTTGGCAGAGCTGCCAGGAGCTCTGTGCGTGCCGTGGCTCGAAGCCCCCACGGAGCCAGAGCATCCCTGGTGGCCCGGGCGGGTGCTGATCCCAGAGGGACATTCCCCAGAGGGACATTGCCCATGGGCTGTCCCGTGCAGGCGGTGGCAGGAGGGGGAGAGGAGCCCGTTGTNAGCTTCATCCTCAGTGCCTGGCCCAGCTCCCCTGCCAAGTAGTCGAGGTGGTTCTTGGCCTCGAGTTTGTGCAGTTCCCGCCTGCGGAGGAGCGGCACGCTGACGATCTCCAGCACGTACGTGCCCGGCAGGACCTTCTTGCGGCCCAGGTGGAGGAAGCTGAGCCCTTCCTTCTGGTGGATGCGGAAATAGCCGTCGTCGTTGCCGTGCGAGATGAGGTACCTGACGCGGTTCTCCAGCGGCTCCACGGCCGGCAGCAGCTCCAGGATGTGCTCCTTGTGAGCCAGGTCCGAGAGGTTCAGCGTCATGGACAGCGGCGCGTCCACGTCCATGCTGGCCAAGTTCACGGCGTGGTCCTGCGAAGGGAGAGCTGCTCACAGACACCAGGAGGAGCTTGGGATGGGATTCATGGGAATTCTGCCCCATGGGCTACCCCAAATCAGCTCTGAGGAGCAACGAGGACTCCTGTGGTCCTGAATTTCCTCAGTGCCTCTGACAAGGGACACAGCTCTTGCCTTGCCCCCCCCAGCCAGGATGCCCTGGATGTCTCACCTGGTGCTTCTCGGTGCCGTTGACGCTGCGTCGCTGCCGGCCCCTCTTGGGGTACCCGTTGATCTTGCACTCATAGCAGGTTTCGGGGGAGAGCAGGTTGTCCTCGTCCTCCTCCTGGGGGGCAGGGAGGTAGGGGCCTTTCCCAAAACCCAGGCCAGAAATACAGTGTCTGGGGGCAGAAGAGCAGAGAGACCCACCTCGGATTCACCATTCACATGGCCATGTCAGCACTGCCCTCACAGGCTGGCCCAGACACCCAGAGCTTCAGGGTGGGTGTAGGACACAGCATGGACAGGATGGGTCATGCACAGGATGTGCCTGAGAGAGATCAGAGCATGTCTAGACATGATGGTTTAATTACTCCATCTCCATCCTGGACTGGGTGGGTCTACAGGGCACCTCCTACGGCACCAGCAGCTGCTCTAACCACGGGACCAGGGAAATGGAGGAGGAGATGCACTTTGGCATGAGTGTTGGAAACGATACAACTTCCCTAAACTTTTAATTAATGGGAACAGGTGGTTGGGGTTCTTCTTACAGGCTCTTGGTTTGATCTTTAAACCACCACTTTGAGCTTCTCTGGATTAGCCCTGATGAGCTTCAATAAACAAAGCCTGAGGGAGCTGAAGATTTGACATCTGGGTCCTTAAATTTATGGTCCTTCAAAGACATGTTGGAGTAAGCAGAAGACACGGAGGAGATTAACAGCCTGAAAGCTGGAGACTCTCTGTCTGAGGGAGAGCGATATGAGGACCAAAGAATGCAGGCCAAATTAGCCATTACTAATTAATGAAGAGAACTGTGTAACTCAGAACTGGTGACCATTAATTTGTTTGCTAAGATGTATAAATGTCTGAAAATCCTGAAAGGGACGTGTGGCTGGAATGACCCACCCTCCAGCCAGGATGAAGCAATGCCTGGCTCACCAACCCTTCAGAGGTGGCCTTGGAGGGTTTCATTTCCCCCCAACACTTTTCACCAACATGAGGATCTCATGACGGGCGAGGAGAAGTTGAGGATTCCCGTGGAGCCCTGGGGGCTTCTTGGGGGCTCCTTCAAACCCCCCCAGCGGCAAAGACCACAAGCGTGGTGGTCCAGACACTCATGGGCACCCACCCTTGGACAACACCCCCAGGAACCTTCCAGTGGGCGCTCCCTCACCCTTGTCCTGCTCGGAAATAGCCTCCGGGGCAGCCGCAGAGATACCCCCCGTCCGTGTTGGAGCAGCCGTAGCTGCAGGGGCTGCCGCCCGCCGAGCACTCGTCCACGTCCTGGCACCCCCCGAAGGCCTGGTCGAAGTCGAAGCCCGAGGGGCACACGCACTTGAAGCTGCCCAGGGTGTTGTAGCAGGAGGCAGAGCCACAGGCACTGGGGCTGGAACACTCGTTCTCATCTGCAGGGGCAGCGGGACGGGGCACAGCTCAGGGCATGGAACCCCTGGGATGGTGTGCCCGTCCTGCCCGGCCAGAGGAACCCCAAATTCCATGTGTGATCCTGGGATGGTGTGCCCACCCTGCCCGGCCAGAGGAACCCCAAATTCCCTGCGTGGTCCTGGGATGGTGTGCCCGTCCTGCCCGGCCAGAGGAACCCCAAATTCCATGTGTGGTGTTATCGTCCTGCAGTGCTGGGAGCTGCTCTGGGACATTCCCTGTTCCTGGGACATCCCAAGGGATCCAACCCTGGGCACCATCCTGGTCTGTGTCTGGGGCAGGGCAGCAACATCAGTGCTGGGAGGGTGGGGATGAACCCAAAACCCGGTGTCAGAGGGGGCCAGGTGGGGATGGAGAGGGACTTGGGGCTCAGCTGCCCTCCAGCCCCCATCCCACAGGTATGGGATACACCCCAGAGGTATGGGATACACCCCACAGATATGGGAAACAACCCACATGTATGGGATACACCCTACAGGAATGGGATACACCCCACAGGAATGGGATACACCCTACAGGTATGGGATACACCCCAAAGGAATGGGATACACCCTACAGGTATGGGATAGACCCCACAGGTATGAGGTATACACCCCCCAGGTACAGACACCCCCCCCAGCTGTAGGATACACCCCCCAGGTATAGGACACCCTGTTCCCAGTCAGGGCCACGCCCCCACTCACCCACACACTGGTTCCACTGGTAGTGCTGCACGTAGCCCTGGGGGCAGCCACAGCGATACCCCCCGAGCACGTTCTGGCAGCCGTGCTGGCACCGGTGGTTCCCGTCACACTCATCCACATCTGCAGCAGCAAAGGGACACAAGGGCAGCTGAGACACCCCCTGCCCACCCTGGGGGTCCTCAGGGACCGGGTGCACCCTCGAGGTGCTCCTGGGTGGGTGGTCCTCGTGCCTAGTTCTGTCTCTGTGTGACACCCCCGGCCCACAGACATCCCCTTGTATGTTTTTCTGATTTAAGGTCTGGCCTGGATTGTCCCCAGCTCTGCTCTGCCTCAGGCTGAGCATGGTCCTCCCTCAGCAGACCCCATGAGACATCTCTCCTGGTGGGACACAGGACCATTCCTGTCCCAGCCTTGGCTGTGGTTGCAGCACTGAGACCTTCATTATTCCTCCAAGGGCCGGTGTTTCTCCAAGCACTGAGCTCTCCTTTGCACCGGGGCTTCCCACGGGGGCTTCTGGTGCCCCACAGCCCCTTCCCACAGAATCCTGGAATATCCTGAGTTGGGAGGGACCCCCAAGGACCACCCAGTCCAACTCCTGGCCCTGCACAGACACCCTGACAATCCCACCCTGTCCCTGAGAGCGTTGTCCAAACTCCTGGAGCTCAGCTGGCCTGAGCCCCTCAGGGACTGTGAGGCACCAGGAGCTCTTCCCCAGGGAACACAACTCTGTCCAAGCCCTGGAGACCCCGACCCACCTTCACAGTTGACCCCAGAGCTGTCCAGGGAGAATCCTTTCTGGCACTCGCAGTTGTAGCTGCCTGGTGTGTTGAGACACTGCCCTTTGGCCCCACACAGGGAGGGCTGAGCTGTGCACTCGTTGTTGTCTGCAAAACATCTGATGGTCAGGAGCGAGTCCATCCCCACCCACGTGGCCACCTCACACTGTGGGGCTCAGCCCAGCCTGAGCACCAGAGACCAGTGAGATGCACAAGCCCAGGGTGACTGGAGAGGGGCAGGGGTCTACAGCCAGAGCTGGGGGCTGGAAGGTCCCTCTTGGGCTAAAACCTGACCCATGGGAGTGCTGTGCCCACGGGAATGCTGTGCCCATGGGAATGCTGTGCCCATGGGAATGCTGTGCCCACGGGAATGCTGTGCCCATGGGAATGCTGTGCCCACGGGAATGTTGTGCCCATGGGAATGCTGTGCCCACGGGAATGTCGTGGTGCCCCTCAGGGGAGCAGGGAGTGGCCCCACTCACCGATGCAGGATGAATGGTGCTGAGTGAAGCCAGGGGGGCACTTGCAGTTGAAGCCCCCGATGATGTTCACGCAGAGGAACTGGCAGTTGTGCTGCTTGGTGGAACACTCGTCCAGGTCTAAAGCAACAAGGAAAAGGGTCCTGTTTTATCTTGCTGAGGTATCTTGTCTGTATGTTCTCAGTCTGTGCCACTGAATGTGCCAGTGGGCACACCTGGGCAGGGCAGGACCAGCCTCAGGAACAGCACACAGAGCTCTTGTGTGAGGACAACAAGGCTCTGCCCACCTCAGTGTTACACATGGGCACATCTGGAAGATGCAGAGATTTTTCCCTGCCTCCCCTGCAATCCACAAATCCCAGAGTCTCAGGCCAGTCTCCTCCCAGCCTGGTACTGGGAGAGGTGGGCACAGCCCCAGCCTGGTGACATGCACAGCCCCCTGGCAGGTGACATCGAGGTTCTACATCCCTGGAGCTCAGCACAGCTTGGGACATGCAGTGCAGGCTGTAGGAAAGGGCAAGGAGTGCTTTTCTCCAGATCAGACGAGTCCAGAGCATGGAAGGATGAAACCCTCATCCCTTAGTCCACAAGGCACCTTTTTCCATGTCTGTCCTTGCCCTGTGGCTGAGCAGAAGGACCTGACTGCTCTGTCACCCCCCCAGATGGCAGGGGTGAGGCAGGAGCTCTGCTCCTTGCCCTGGCTGGATACCTTTGCAGATCTTGCCATCCTCCTGCAGGATGTACCCTCGGGGGCACGAGCACTGGTAGCTGCCTTCAGTGTTCTTGCAGATGAAGTTGCAGGGCTTGGGGGACTGGTTGCACTCATCCAGATCTGCACTCCAGAGACAAGACTCATCAGCACCCACAGCTTGTGCTGCTGGACAGGACCCCTTTGGACCACCCAGCCTGCCCAGGGGCTCCTGAATCCCTGGTGATGCCACGTTTTGGGGCACCACATGCCTCAGGGGTCAGATATCCCTATGGATTCTGGCAGATTTCATCTCTGGATCCCCATCCCTGTGACTCCTGGAGTCAGAGCAGACAAGGAACCTCATTTTTAAGGAGTTCAACACCAGGGAGCAATGGCTTTGAGGTGCAGAGCACCATGAAACAGGGCCAGGTGTCCAGAGCCTGCTGCAGACACACAGGTCCCTGTGGCCAGAAGTGAGGGCAGGTCCCACAGGGGGGTTCCAAGGCCCTCTCCTTGCCTGGAGAGGGAGGGAGAGAAGCCTGCAGTGGCCCAGGGCTGCCCAGAGAGGGGGTTTCTCCTCCCCACTCACCCACACAGGCCGTGCCCGTGATGTCAGCCGTGTAGCCCAGCCTGCAGTGGCAGCGGAAGGAGCCGATGCTGTTGATGCACTGCCCGTTCTTGCAGAGGTTGGGCAGGACCTTGCACTCATCAATGTCTGGGGGAGGGAGGGAGGGAAGGGCCTGTCAGTGCCAAAGCTGCCCCTGTGCCCGCTGCCAGCTCTGTGCCAGGGCAGCTCTGAGCCTCCCAGAGAGCCAGAGCCTGCAGGAGGTGGCAGAGAACCTGGCAGAGGCTTCGTGTGTGCCCCAGGCTCTGCCCCACCACTTCTGCCTGCACCCACAGCCCCACTCCCTCTGCACTGGCCCTGCCTCACCTCTCCCATCAGTGGAGTATCCTGGGCCATGAGGACACATCTTCTTGTACTGGGCAGTGCCAGGGAGGGGGCAGAGCTCGCACTGGGGGCCCCAGCTGCGCCCGCTGTTGCAGCAGCACTCGGATTTGGTGACCAGGTTGCGGTTGGTGGATGACATCTGGCACATGGTTTGCAGCACCTCGGTGAAGCAGAACCCTTGGCGGGTGTCTGGGTGGGGGAAAGGGGGGTGTGAGTCCAGGCTCTGAGTCAGTGCCAGCACCAGGGGGTATCAGAGCAGCCAGGGCTGGTGCCAGCATGGGGGTGCTGTAGTTTGGATAAGGGTGAAGGTGATGCCCCAACCACCTTCTGCTCAGAATCAAAGAATCCCAGAATGGTTTGGGTTGGAGGGACCTCAAAGCCCATCCAATCCCATCCCCTACCATGGGCAGGGACACCTTCCACGAGCTCAGGTTGCTCCAAGCCCTGTCCAGCCTGGCCTTGGACACTTCCAGAGCAACCACCCCACCCTCCTAGGGAGGGATCCCTTCCCAGTACCCCACCCAACCCTGCCCTCTGGCACCGTTAAGACGTTCCTCCTGTACCCTTGCCACCAGTCCCTCTCCAGCTGTCCTGGACCCCCTGAGCCCCCTGCAGAGCACCACGTGCTGCTGCAGGCCCAGCAGGACGAGGCTGTTACCGATGCACTCGGTGCCAGACGGGCTGACTTCGAAGCCCTCGTTGCAGTCGCAGCGATAACTGCCGGCCGTGTTGACGCAGCGCCCGTTGGGGCAGATCCCGGGCTTGGTGCGACACTCGTTCTCATCTGGGAAGGAGGGAGGAGACCACAAAGAGCTGTGGTGAGGCAGAGCACCCATTGTGGCTTTCCAGGAGTCCCTGTGCCCTCCCAGAGCCCTCGAGGACCATTTCCACATCAGTTTGGAAACATCCACCTGCCCTGGAGCTCTCCCAAAGCGGGGTGGATGAAATTGGCCTTCCTTGGCTTGTGCATCCTCCACCACCAATGGCCAGGTTGGGCCAGCAGTGGAGCTGGGCTGTTCCTGCCCGGGGCTGTCCCTTCCTGAAGCTGCTGAGCACAAAGAGGTTCAGCATAGACTTGGAAAGACCCAAAGGAAAGGATCCCCTCTACTGGAAGTGTGATCTGTGTGGTCCAGAGGTGGACAGAGGTGTGAAGGCATCTCCTGGGACACCCAGGAAGCCGTGACCCGTGGGAAACCCCAGGGAGGAGCTGTTTGATGATGCCTTGGGGAGAAGTGTGCCCATGGCCACGGGAATGCCCCCCAGCCTGCCCTGGTACCTGTGCAACCCTCTCCATCGGGCCTGCGCTGCATCCCTGGCGGGCAGATGCACATGAAGGTGCCGATGAGGTTCTTGCACAGCATCCCTCGCGACTCGCAGTCGTGCAGCCCCTCTGCACACTCATCCAGATCTGCAAGAGAGACCCCACCAGTGTGCCCACCCTGCCCTGCTCCACCAACCCCTCCAGCCTCAGTCCAGGCTGGCTGGCACACAGTTACAATGAAAAATCACAGAATCCTGGAATCGTTTGGGTTGGAAGGGACCTCAAAGCCCATCCAGTGCCACCCCTGCCATGGGCAGGGACACCTTCCACCAGCCCAGGTTGTTCCAACCTGACCTTGGACCCTTCCAGGTCTGGGACAGCCACAGCTTCCCTGCCCAACCCGTGCCAGGACCTGCCCACCCTCTGAGCACAGAAATTCATTCTGACAGCCATACCCCAGGGCGGGCAACAGCGGGCACAGCGATGCCAGGCAGAAATGCCCTCTCAGCACACACAGAGGCAGGGGACAGGGGACAGGGGACAGGAGACAGGGGACAGGGGACAGAGGACAGGGGGGTGGGAGCTCCCTGCTGGCTGCAGGAGGGGCTGGTACCTCTGCACATCCTCCTGTCCTCTCGCAGGGCGTAGCCCGAGGGGCAGGTGCACTCGTAGGAGCCGAAGGTGTTGATGCAGCGGAAGGCGCAGAGCAGGGGGTTCAGCGAGCACTCGTTGATGTCTGGGGGACAAGGACAGGGCAGGGAGGTCACCTCGCTGCCCTCTGCAGGGACAGGCTGGACCTCCCCAGGGTGGATCTGCCCTCCCTGTGCATTCATCCTGAGAATTTGGGTCCACCAAGGGTTCCTGCTGTGGTCCTGAGCTGCAGAGGGATGGACACCCGGTGTGGCAGCAGCTCAGGTGGGTCCCCTTGAGGAGGCAGCTCCTGCTTTTAGGCAGCTCTCCAGGCCTTCTCCTGCCCTCCATCCTCAGAGGGAGCTGCAGGAGGCCGGTGCTGTCCTGCACACCCACGTGGAGATGAGCTCCAGCCAAGCTTTTCTGCACCATCCACTGGAGGCTGACCCAGGCAGGGACCCCACGGGGTGCCCCCACAGCCCAGCTGGCACTGGGCACGAAGGGGCTGTGCCAGGGCAGCGTTACCTTCACATGTCATCATGGGCCCTGGCTCAAAGCCCTCGTCACAGGCACACTCGAAGCCCCCCACCACGTTGGTGCAGGTGCCGTTCCCACAGGGGTTGCCGATGGAGCACTCGTCGGTGTCTGGGGGGCACAGGGGAGGGNGGGGCACTCGCAGCGGAAGGAGCCGTCGGTGTTGATGCAGGCCCCGTTGATGCAGACCCCCAGGTTCTCGGAGCACTCGTTGACATCTGCCAGGGAGAGCAGGAGATGAGCCCTCCTGGAGCCAGGAACATCCCTGTCCTCTCAGGACTCCCACGGGACACTCAGGTGATCCCTGGAGTTTTGGATACTCCCTCTCCAGAACTGGGGGCTGAACCTTTGGTGAGACCACCCAGTCCTATCTCCTCCACCACTTTCCTGTCACTGGGATTCAACCCTGCCCTCCAGTAGCCCAAGTCTGGCTGTTTCTGGGCTGCAACCCCCCAGCCCCAAATTCCTTCTCATGCCTAGAGCCAACCTCACCTTCTCGGGTGTCACCTGGGCCTGGGATGGCCCCGTGGCCATATGGACACAGCTCCTGGAAGGCAACTGCAAGGAAGCAGAGAAGTGAGATGGGCTCACAAGGCATTCCACTCACAGCAGCTGAAATGGGGTTTGGAAGCTTCTAGACCATGATGGGAGCTTGAGAGTCCATGGGAAGCCACAGAACCCCAGCTGGGAACAACCTGTGCCTGCCTTGGGTCTGGAGCCCTGGAATCATTCAGGTTGGAAAGCCCTCTGATACCATCGAGTCCAGCCACTGACCCAGCACCACCGTGTTCACCACTAATCCATGTCCCCAAGTGCCACATCCACGTGTTTTTTGAACACTTCCAGGGATGGGCACTCCAGCACTGCCCTGGGCAGACTCTGCCAGTGCTTGACCACCCTTTCAGTGAAGAATTTTTTCCTAATATTCCACCTAAACCTTTTCTGGCACAACTTGAGGTTGTTTCTTTGGTTCTGCCACTTTTTACCTGGCAGGAAAGCCCGACCCCCACCTGGCTCCAACCTCCTTCCAGGGAGTTGTGGAGAGAGTTGTGGAGGCTCTGAGATGTCTTTGCCTTCCCTAAAGCCCTGCAGAGCACCGAGAGCAGACCCCAAGCAGAAACCACCCCAGTGGCTGCTGAAGCCCCAGGGCAGCCCAGTCAGGGCTCCCAGTTTTCCACCTCTGGCTGGACAAACCCACTTTGCAGGACACCTTGGCTCGCTGGCTGCCTTTGCCCACCCATCCCTGCCAGGGAATGAGGTGCCAGCGTTCCTACCATTGCCCTCCTGCGGGCACAGCTCGCAGGGGTCTCCCCAGCCTTCTCCTGGCATCTTGCTGCAGCAGCACCGAGCCTTGGTGGTGTTGAAGGCCTTGGGGACAGAGCACTTGCCGTTGTCGAAGCGAGTGAAGCAGAAGCTCTGGCGGGTGTCTGTGGGAGGACAGGGCCATGCCAAGGTCACCCAGAGATCCAGCAGGTTCTGCTCCCTGCCCACCATCACTGGCTGCACTCACCGAAGCACCGGCGCCCGTTGTCAGACAGCACAAAGCCCGGGGGACACACGCACTGGAAGCTGCCAGGGGTGTTGGTGCACGTCCCAAAAAGGCAGATGTTGGGCTCCTCTTCACACTCATTGATATCTGGGAGGAGCAGGGACACACAGAGCAGCCAAAGGTCACTCATGACAACAAGGTGAAGGTGACGGCTGGGAGCTCTGATAGCTGGAGGATGTCACCATGTCCCCAACCCTCACCCCACCCTCAGAGGAAGTGTGGCAATGAAAATGGGTACAGCAAACCCCCCTGAGCCTTCTCTGCTTCTTCTCCCACCTTCACCTGTGAAGGTGATGCCTGGGAGCTCTGATACCTGTAGGACATCGACCCTACCCCAACCCTCAGTGAAAAGAGGGTGATGAAAATGGCCCCGAGCCTTCTCTGCCACGGGAGCAGGTTCTGCCTTGCAAGAAGGAACTGGGGGTGGGGATGCACCAGAGATGCCCCAGCCCACCCAGGGAGGGTTGAAGGTGGCCAGGGGTGGAGAGGAGGGGGCAGAGAGGCCACGTTACCAATGCAGTTGTCGTTCTGCACCTCGTAGCCCGGGGGNTTTCTGGCACAACTTGAGGTTGTTTCTTTGGTTCTGCCACTTTTTACCTGGCAGAAAAGCCCGACCCCCACCTGACTCCAACCTCCTTCCAGGGAGTTGTGGAGAGAGTTGTGGAGGCTCTGAGATGTCTTTGCCTTCCCTAAAGCCCTGCAGAGCACCGAGAGCAGACCCCAAGCAGAAACCACCCCAGTGGCTGCTGAAGCCCCAGGGCAGCCCAGTCAGGGCTCCCAGTTTTCCACCTCTGGCTGGACAAACCCACTTTGCAGGACACCTTGGCTCGCTGGCTGCCTTTGCCCACCCATCCCTGCCAGGGAATGAGGTGCCAGCGTTCCTACCATTGCCCTCCTGCGGGCACAGCTCGCAGGGGTCTCCCCAGCCTTCTCCTGGCATCTTGCTGCAGCAGCACCGAGCCTTGGTGGTGTTGAAGGCCTTGGGGACAGAGCACTTGCCGTTGTCGAAGCGAGTGAAGCAGAAGCTCTGGCGGGTGTCTGTGGGAGGACAGGGCCATGCCAAGGTCACCCAGAGATCCAGCAGGTTCTGCTCCCTGCCCACCATCACTGGCTGCACTCACCGAAGCACCGGCGCCCGTTGTCAGACAGCACAAAGCCCGGGGGACACACGCACTGGAAGCTGCCAGGGGTGTTGGTGCACGTCCCAAAAAGGCAGATGTTGGGCTCCTCTTCACACTCATTGATATCTGGGAGGAGCAGGGACACACAGAGCAGCCAAAGGTCACTCATGGCAACAAGGTGAAGGTGATGGCTGGGAGCTCTGATAGCTGGAGGATGTCACCATGTCCCCAACCCTCACCCCACCCTCAGAGAAAGTGTGGCAATGAAAATGGGTACAGCAAACCCCCCTGAGCCATCTCTGCTTCTTCTCCCACCTTCACCTGTGAAGGTGATGCCTGGGAGCTCTGATACCTGTAGGACATCAACCCTACCCCAACCCTCAGTGAAAAGAGGGTGATGAAAATCACCCCGAGCCTTCTCTGCCACGGGAGCAGGTTCTGCCTTGCAAGAAGGAACTGGGGGTGGGGATGCACCAGAGGTGCCCCAGCCCACCCAGGGAGGGTTGAAGGTGGCCAGGGGTGGAGAGGAGGGGGCAGAGAGGCCACGTTACCAATGCAGTTGTCGTTCTGCACCTCGTAGCCCGGGGGGCAGATGCAGCGGAAGGAGCCCTCCAGGTTCTGGCAGGTGCCCGGGGAGCAGGTCCCAGGCAGGCTCACACACTCGTTGATGTCTGAGGAGGAAGAGAAATACCCAGTGAGGGCACCTGTGCCCAGCAGCCTCCTGTACCCAGGCCCCCCTGTGCCCAAAAGGGGCAAGGGAAGCAGGTAAGACATTTTCCAGGGTGCTTCCTGGGGTATCCCTGGTACAACTCTGAAGGTTTTAGGGGCATGGACAGGACATTTCTCCTCACTGCCCACAGGTCTCAGCACATGGAAAGGGCCAGGCTGGCTGGGAGGGACATGAAGGCAGAAAGGAGCCCAGTCCAGCTCTCCATGGGCACCCAGATCACCAGGTTTTGGTTCCAGAGGACCTGTGGGTGGTTCTGGAGAATCCACTGCTCAGCTGGCTCTGATGGGACCAGCTCAGGGCCCACACCTCCCATGGCACCAGCCATGCCAGCACAGCTGAACCCAGCGGTGCCCGGGCACTCACCCACACAGTTCTTGCCATCGGGGGTGCGGTCGTACCCCTC
Organism: Campylorhamphus procurvoides; assembly: GCA_013396655.1. Classification (NCBI taxonomy): domain Eukaryota; kingdom Metazoa; phylum Chordata; class Aves; order Passeriformes; family Dendrocolaptidae; genus Campylorhamphus; species Campylorhamphus procurvoides. The sequence goes on from WBMV01006430.1 coordinate 248,255, forward strand.
CTGGCACAGGCACTGGAAGGAGCCGATGCTGTTGATGCACTGCCCGTTCCGACACACCTGCCCCACCAGGGATGAACACTCATCAATGTCTGTGGGAGGGAGAGCACAACGAAACAGGGAGAGATGCAGAGCGTCAGAGTGTCACTGTGCCACCTTCACCAGCCCTGCACCTTCAGCCACCACCAGGTGACCCCCAGAGCTGCCCCCCAGTGTGCCAGCGTGTGCCACACCACTGTTGGTCAGTGAGCCCTGGGCTCAGGATCTGGGGGTACCCACCCATGCAGTCGTTGTTGTGTGTGAGCTCAAAGCCAGGGAAGCAGAGGCAGTTGTAGGAGCCCACGGTGTTCTTGCAGGTCCCGTTCCCACAGGGCTGTCGGTCACACTCGTCGATGTCTGCAGAGAGAAGGTCACAGCTGGCTCAGGGAAGGGCTGAGGTGACAGCTGGGGGTGTCCCAGGGGGCTGCACCACACCAGGGGCAGCTCAGAGCTCCCTGCAGCCCTTGGCACCGCTCAGCAAGTGCCAGAGGGAGCTCCCACCGGTCCTCAGGTCTGACTCCCACAGGGCTGTGGCCTCACACTGACCCCACACGTGGCCTCACACTCACCCATGCACATGGTCTGCTCCCCCGTGGCCTTGAAGCCGTTGTGGCAGATGCAGACGTAGCTGCCCTCGGTGTCCACGCAGTCCCCGTGGCTGCACACGTTGGGGATCTCCTGGCACTCGTTGCGACCTAAACCGAAGCCAAGTGGGCACTGGTGAGCAGAAGGGATGGGCCAAAGGGGAAGAGCAGAGCCCTGCCCGTGTTTTCTGAGAAGTGGCTTCACAGAGAACAAGATCAGGATCACAGAACATGCTGAGTTGGATGGGACCCACCAGGACCATCGAGTCCAACTCCTGGCCCTGCCCAGGACCATTCCCAGGGCCACGAGTGGGACTCCACAATCCGTGCCTGTCCCTTCCCGCTCAGCATATCCCGGGATTCTGTGACCACAGAGGGTGATGTGCAAGCCCAGCCCTCCCAGCAGGGCTGTGGGCATTGCTGTGGGTGACTGGGTGCCCAGGAGGTGCCCTCTTACCCACGCAGGCGCCGCTGGGGGACAGCTTGTAGCCGGTGGAGCACTCGCAGCGGTAGCTGCCCGGGATGTTGATGCAGTCGGCGTTGCGCTGGCACAGGTTCTCCCCACTGCTGCACTCGTCGATGTCTGGGCAAGGGCAGGAGGGAACCCGTGGTTTGCACCAGGGGTTGCCCCAAAACCACCGGGATCCCCCCGGTTCTCCAAGGATTTTTAGGATTAGGAAGCAGGGGTTGCTTCACTTGGCTCCACACAGACCCACCCGCTTCCCAAACCCAAGCATCTCAGTTTATGCATTGTTAGCAAGCAATGAAGGAGTGTTAATTTGCTATAAAGTCTCTTCATTAATGGGCCAGAACAAACCAGCAATTTTTATCCAATCATTGACACGGAAAATGACAAAGATTTCAAGAACACTGGGATTTACAGAACCACAGAACATTGGAAGGGACCACAAGGACCATCCTGGCCCTGCACAGACACTCCCACCACGTGAGGTGACTCTGCCCACGGCTGTTGGCAGCCCCCACCCTGCTGAGGTGCCACACCCCCAGCCCCAGTGCCCCCCTGGCACTGCCCCGTTACCTTCGCAGATGAGCAGGATGTTGTTGTAGCTGAAGCCAATGGGGCACTCGCACCTGAAGCTCCCGATCTGGTTGATGCAGACGCCGTTGGTGCAGATGGCAGGGATCTCACTGCACTCATCGATATCTGCACACAGAGCCCTCTGAGCACCCTGGCGAGGCAGGGCAAGGCAGGGCCAGGCAGGGCAAGGCAGGGCAAGGCAGGGCAAGGGATCTACTCACCAATGGGCTTCCCCGTGTGGATGTCGATGATGAATCCTGGAGCCTGATTCCCACACAGGATCTGGTACTCGGCTGGAAGGGGAACACCGAGGTCAGGGGGTGCCCAGCGGGCACCGAGGGGTGCAGTGAGGGGCAGCTATGGCTGCATTTGGGGGTCTGCCAGGCAGCAGGGGCTCTGCACTGTGCTCAGTGCCAGCCACGGTGCTCTCCCTCCTGCCCCTCTGTGCACTGGGGGGTGCCCCAAAGCGCAGGGGGTCACTGGGCACGGCGGGCACGGTGGGTGACTCACGGCTGGCAGGGGTGGGGCAGGGCTCGCACGGCTTGTTCCACGCCTTGCCGATGTTGTAGGAGCAGCAGCACATCTTCTTGGTCATGTTGAAGGACAGCTCGTTCTCACACGTGTCGTTGTAGTTGCGGTAACACACGCTCTTCCTCATGTCTGCAAGGGCAGCACAGGCAGGGGCTTGTGCCAGCCCTGGGAATGGGCACTGCCAGCCCTGGGAATGGGCACTGCCAGCCCTGGGAATGGGCCCTACCAGCCCCAGAGCTCTCAGTGCTGGGAGATGCCACCCTGCCCTGTGCTGGGGCTCAGGGACTGCAGGTGCCACCCAGGGGTGCCCAGTGAAGGGGCTGCAGTGCTGGGCTGCAGATCTGCTCCAGTGAGAGCGTTGGGTCCTGCCCTGCAGCCCGGGGCAATGCCCTGATGGGTCTCTGCCCCTCCCTGTGCCAGCCCCTCTCTCTCAGACTGCTGGAGGGTGAGTGCCAGGCACAGCAGGGCACTGCCAGCCCTCCCTGCAGCCCAGCCCATGCCATACCCATGCAGTTGTTTCCTCCGTTGACCTGCATGTACTCGGGGGGGCACACACAGGTGTAGTTGCCCAGGGTGTTGTAGCAGGTCCCGGGGCCGCAGATCCCGATGTGGGCAGAGCACTCATCAATATCTGCCAACAAAAGGAGAGTGGAGGTGGGCACAGGGGGAGCAGAGGATGGGCAGGGGGTTGGGGTGGGCTTGGCATGAGGTGTGGACAAGCCTGGCACAGCAAGCAGGCTGGGACCAGGTTTGTGATGAGGGTGGGCAGTGTGGAAGGGAAAGGGGAGGGGATGCTGCCAGCCACTCCCTGGGCAGCCCAGCTGTGCCCACAGCTCGTGCCCACCCCGGCTGGCAGGTGGTACCTTCGCAGATCCGCGTGTCCTCGTTGAGGTAATAGCCCAGGGGACACTCGCACTGGAAGCTGCCGAAGGTGTTGACGCAGTTGCCACCCTGGCAGAGCCCTGGCAGCTCCTGGCACTCGTCGATGTCTGCGGAGGGACAGCAGGAGGGAGGTGTTTGCTGCCTGGCACGCCAGTGCCCTCACCCCATGCCAACCCCTCCAGCCCTGCCGGTGCCTGGGGGGCTGGAGCACAGCCGAGGAGAGCACACACTTGCTGTTTTGGTGGGCACCCAGCCAGCCCAGTGCCATGGCAGGCAGTGCCCTTGCAGGGCTGGGCACCCCCAGCACCCCTTCCCTGGGGAGGGGGCACAGGGGGCACAGCTTACCCTCCAGGATGACAGTGATGGGGTTGGGCCGGAATCCTTCCCCTCCAGGGCACAGGGTCTTGTACTCAGCTGTGGAAAGAGTCAGTCAGGGGGGTCCTGAGCTCTGGGGGCTCCCAGGAAACAGGAGGGGCAGGAAGGACCAGGAGAAGCCCTGGAGAACCAGGCCATGAGGATGGTGGCACATGGAGCAGCGCGACCCCCACTGCACTAGGGATGAAGGATCCCAGCCTGGATCTCCCAGCACCACCAGCCTGGTGTCCCCCACCCACTTCACCACTCCCTGTCTGGCCCTGCAGTGACACAGCAGGGTTGCCTTCTTCTCCCTCAGCTTCCCTGGTTCCATCGTGATGATGGAGCAGCAAATCCAGGACCCAGGACTCCCAACCCGAGCTGAGAATCCATAGGGAAGTGTCCCTGCCTCCCTTCCCTGCTGTCCATCCATCCATCCATCCATCCATCCCTCCCATGCCCAAGCTCCCCCAGACACCCCCAAAACTCACTGGTGTTGGCTGGAGGACACAGCTCACAGGGGTTGCCCCACGCCCGGCCCAGGGAGCAGCAGCAGGAGGCCCGAGTGACCCCCACTCCAATTTCTGCACTGCAGGAGATCCCTCCATCCCCTCGATCCTGGGTGTCCAGGAAGCAATTCCCAACACGGGTATCTGCCCAAAGACAGCGTTGGGTGAGCAAAGCCCCTCCAGCAAACTTCGTGTGTGCAGAAGGAACAGAATCATGGGATCCCACAAGGGTTTGGGTTGGAGGGACCTTAAGGACCATCCAGTGCCACCCTCTTCCATGGGCAGGGACACCTTCCACTACCCCAAGCCACATCCAACCTGGCCTGGACCACTTCCAGGGCATAAGAACAGCTCCAGAGCTGCCTGGAGTAACTTCTTCAAGAAGCAGAGCACCCACACTGGTGACACAAGGTGGGCCAGGCTCAGCAGGAGCTGGGTGCTCTCCTGCTGCACCGTGAAGCCCATCATGGACAGCCAGGTGGGGCTGTCAGGGGTCAGGCAGCCTGGTAGTGGCCAGTTCCAGCTGTGAGGGACCACCATGAAGGCCCCCAAGGTGGGGATGGCAGGGGTGCCCACTCACCCACGCAGCCCACCCCGGTGGGGTTGAGCTCGAAGTCCTGGGGACAGTTGCACAAGTAGCTGCCAGGGGTGTTGACACAGAGCCCGTTGATGCAGTTCACGGGGTCGGCACACTCGTTGATGTCTGAAAGGATGCAAAGGTGGCAAACAGGATGGAGACTGGCATGGCAACCCCAGTGCCAGCCCTCAGCTCTGTGCTGCGTGTCCAGGGCACGTCCCCACACCGTGGTGTCCCTCAGACTCATCACAGGATGGTCAACAAAGCCCTTCTAGAAACAGGCTTTGCCTTGTCCTACCTCCCACCACCTCCCAGAGTGAGAAGAAAGGAGCAGAGCCACACTGGGCTGTCACCACATCCCACAGGGACCCTGAGCTGGCTTCAGGGTGCTGGTGCCACCCCGTGCCATGGCTGGGGCAAGCTGCCAGCAGGAGGTGCCAGGGCAGTGACCCTCAGCCAGCAGCCCTTACCTGTGCAGTTGCCTCCACTCCTGTCCAGCTCGTACCCATCGTCACAGGCACAGCGGAACATCCCGGGCAGGTTCTGGCAGGTCCCAAAGACACAGATATTCTGGAAGGTGCACTCATCAATGTCTGCAAGACAGGGAGAGCTGCAGGATCAGGGGCTGGCAGGGTGAGGGCCAGGACAGCTTCTCCTGCTCCCATCTCCAAGCTGAGCCACAGCCAGCTGTGGGTGACCCATCCCATGGTGGTTCTGGTGCCATGGGAGACCATCTCCTGGGGGAGCAGAACCACCCCTGCCCTGTCCCACCCTCAGTGCCCCCTCCCCTCACCCCTGTGCACATTATTCAGGAATCCTTGGCTCAGCCCAACCTCTCTGCAGGCTGGGGACCAGCTCCTGCCAGCTGGAAGCTCAGGAGCTTTGCACCAGCAGGTCATGGGGGGGTCTTGCTTAGTCACGGTTCAGGTGGTGCCAGAGCAGCGGAGAGGGAAGGCCAGAAAGGAGGTGGGCACTGATGTCCTGGAGCAGCAGTCAGGGTTCTGGGCACTCACCCTGGCAGGCCTTGCTGTCCTCTGTGGGGTTGAAGCCCATCTCGCACTCGCAGCGATACCCGCCGGGGGCGTTGAGGCACTGCCCGTTCTCACACAGGTTCACGTTGTCGGCACACTCGTCCACATCTGCAGAGAGCCCAGCACGAGGCTGACACGGGGCCCACCAGAAGATGCCCTTACAGTTCCCTCAACCCTCTTCTGGGAGGTGGTGGGGAGGGGGCTGCAATTCTTCTCATTGCCTTGATCCGCCCCAGACACCTCCTGAGGAGGTGGTGGATCCCTGCAGGGGAGGTGGTGGATCCCTGCTGGGGAGGTGGTGGATCCCTGCTGGAGGTATCTGAGGCTGCCATGGATTTGGGGGGACATCTGGTGTGGGGAACCCCAGCCAAAGGCACCGAGGTGCTGGGCCAGGCTGGTGCAGCTTCAGGGAACACCCAATGATCCAATGTGAGAAACAATGATCCCCAAGGCTTTTTACTTCAGGGTGTTACATCCACACCATGAGCTGTGAGGGCTTCAACACCACCCTGGGGCTGTTGCAGCTTGGAAGAGACACCACCACCACCACCACCCATTTTGGAAACCCTCCTTAAAAGCCTTCAAACATGCAGGTCCGTTCACTGTCTGCACACGGAGTGAAACCATCAGTGTCCTCCTCGAAGTGGGGGACTTTGGGGACACAGCCCCACGTCCCAAGCCACATTGGTGCTGCCAGCTGAGCCTGTGGCCTCACCTGAGCAGGAGAAGCCGTCCCCGTTGAAGCCCTCACGGCAGGCACAGCGATAGGAGCCGGGGGTGTTCACACAGTTGGCGTTGAGGTTGCACTTGTGCTCCTCAGTCGCGCACTCGTCCAGGTCTGGGCAAGGAGAAGACCCTGTCAGGGCTCTGCCTCCTGCCCTTCCCCTCAGCCTGGGCAGCTCTGGGGGCACACAGATGGCCCAGGGGACCACCTGGGCACTTGGAGCTCTCCTGAGGCTCCAGCACATCTCTGGGAGCCTCTGTGGCCGTGCCCATGACACAGCCAAGCCAAGACTTACCCGTGTCCCCACCTGCCACCTCTACGTGGCTTTAAATCCCTCCAGGGATGGTGATTTCACCACTCCCCTGGACAACCCTTGCTGAGCGCCCCCAGCTCCCTCAGCTGCTCTTCCCAAGCCTCCTGCAGCTCTGAGCACAGGTGCCAGCTCAGCCCAGCCCTCAGAGGTGCCCACAGAGGTGCCCCCAGGACACAGGACGAGGACTCACCGTTGCACTTCAGCCCATCGCCGAGCCAGCCCGTGCGACACTTGCACTTGAAGCTGCCGGGCACGTTGATGCAGGAGGCGTGCATGTCACAGTTGTGGGCCCCAATCTCACACTCATCGATGTCTGCAGGGAGGGAGGGCACCACGTCAGCTCTGCCAGGGCAGGGGGCAGCCAGGCATGGCCCTGCCCGAGGGTTGGGTACCTCTGGCTGCCCAGTCTGAGCCCCAGGGCACAGAGGACGGGCTGCCTGGAGCTGAGCTGGGATGCAAATGGAAGGGCAGCTCCTGGCTTGGCTGTGGACTAGAAACAGGTCAACTCCTGTCCCTCACCTGCCTTCCTGGCCACCTCTGCCTGCCCAGGAGGGGCTCCTGGCAGAGCAACACCCCTGGGTGCCCAGGTATCCCCCCACACAACACCCCAGGGATGGTGCTGTCCCCGTGGCAGCTCTCTGGGAGGGTTCCCACCAGCCCCCCTGGCTCCAGGCCTGGTGAGTCCCCACCTGTGCAACCCGTGGTTCCCTTCTTGACGAAGTAGCCGAGCTGGCAGTGGCAGATGAAGGAGCCCTTGGTGTTCTCACATTCGCCGTGCAGGCAGATGTTGGGGTTGAGATCACACTCGTTCACATCTGCAGGAGCAAAAGAACCGTGGAACACCACAAGGACCGTGGTGTGACTCCAGGTCATCCCTCTGCACCCCTTCCTCCAGCCACGGGCGGTGATGCAGCACAGCCTTGTCCTCACCAATGCAGGTCTTCATGTCCAGGGATGCCATGAAGCCGTCGAAGCAGAGGCACCGGTACTCGCCGGGGATGTTGGTGCACTGCCCCCCATCACAGATGTCAGGGTTGTCCTCACATTCATCAATATCTGCAGAGAGGGCACCGTGGCCAAGGTAAACAGGGAGCAGGGACTGTGGAAGCACCACGGGGCAGGAGGGGACACGGGAGGAGCTTTGCTCCAAATCACATCATTACAGCACCTGGACATTGCAAAGCAAAGTCATCTGCCAGGAGAATCACCTCTCTCACCCCGAAGCCAAGAGGCAGTGGGCACAGAGGTGCCTGGGGTAGCCCCTCCAGGAGCCAAGGTGGGCACTGACCTGCACAGGACCTCTTGTCTGGCATGAGGGCATAGCCCTCGCTGCAGCTGCACTCGTAGCTGCCCTCCGAGTTGGAGCAGTGGGTGTCGCAGCCCCCGTTGGTGATGGTGCATTCATCAATGTCTGCAGAGAGAGGACACATCAGGCAGCAGGTTGGGCTCTGGGCTGGGATATGTCATGCAGTGTGTGGGAGAGGTGGAGGAAGAGCACACAGAGCTCCTCCAGCCAGAAGGAAACACCTCATGTCTTCTCCCCAACACCCAGCTGATGACAGAGCATCGCCAGTGGGGCAAATCTGGCCAAATTCCCCCCTTAAACTGAATACTGTGACAGAGAGGAGGCCAGCAGGGCTCTGGTTCATCCTGGGGTCCTGGAATGACTCTTTGGCACGGGGAGGACTCACCAACACAGCCCTGCCTGTCCAGCGTGGCCTGGAAACCCGAGTCACACGAGCACTGGTAGGTGCCGATGACGTTGACGCAGCGCCCGTTGCGACACAGGTTGTCACTGAGGGAGCACTCATTGATATCTGGGGGGGAAGAGCAGGTGGAGCAGACAGTGATGCTGATTGTCACCTTGGGGACCATTTGGGGCCCACCCCTGGGTGCCCAAACCAAATTTGTCGTTGGTCAGTGACCAGCAGAATGAAGAACATGAATGTGGGTGAAACCCTGGGAAGGACCTCACTCCCTCCTGGGTGAGCGTGTTCTAACCATACATCATGGAATCACAGCGTGGTTTGGGTGGGAAAGACCCCAAAGATCATCTCATCCCACCCCCTGCCATGGGCAGGGACACCTTCCACCACCCCAGGTTGCTCCAAGCCCTGTCCAACCCGGCCTTGGGCACTTCCAAGGATGGGGCATAAGGGACTGGAAGAAGATATTCCCCCACCCAGCACGGGCTCCAGGTGCCCTTGAGCCCTGGCTGTGCCAGCTGTGCCCCCTCTCTCTCACCTATGCAGGTGTTGCCCTCGGCAGTGAGCTCGTGCCCAGGGGGGCAGATGCACTCGAAGCTGCCGTCGGTGTTCATGCAGATGCCACCCCGGCACAGCAGCGGGTCCCGCTCGCACTCGTTGATATCTGCACACAGAGACACCATTGTCCCCTCCCAGCTGCTCTCCCAGCCACCAGGGCAGTGCCAGCAGCACAGCCCCACCACCAGAGGGACAGCCCCACCACCAGAGGGACAGCCCAAAGCCCAGGGAGGACACAGGGCAGCAGAGCCTGGCATTGGGTGAGTCCAGGTCAGCAGGAGATAAGGTGTGACATCAGGAGGAAGGACATTGTGGCTTTGTTGAGCCAGCAAGGAGCAGAAGGATAACTCCCAGCTCACAGCCCCCCTGTCCCAGGACATGGGCACCAATCCCACCAGCAGGGGGAGAATTCCTTGGAAAACGTGGAGTTGGGTTGATAGAACACCAACAGGCTGTTGTTGTCTGCAGCCACAGGCTGGAAAGAATTCCTCCCTCAGGAGCCTGAAGCCAAACACAGGCGGGAAAAAGCTGATCCTTGAGCAGAGGAAAGGCCACAATGTCACAACCCCCTTTGGGATGAGGTGACACAAGTCCCTGTCCCCTAAAGGATAAAGTGGAACTGGGCAGAGAAGGGTGAGCATGAAATAAAAGAAGAACAATGACACGACATCCTTACACAAAGATATTAGAAATGTCATTCCTGCAAGAAGCCAGCAGGTCACTGGTGGGGGCTGTGACATTCTCAGGGTCTCAGAGGAGGAGGAGGAAGATGACCAGTGTGAGCTGTGGGAACCCACACTACACATCCCATGGAGCAGACACAGCCCAGGCCAGTGGCAGGGCAGTGATTTGTTTCAAAGAACACAGAGAGTAAAATATGAAAAATAAACAAAGGGTATTGAATCACACCACGGGCTGAAGTGGTTTGAAAGTCCAAGCCAAGGCAGAATATTGAGAGTAGGTCAGTGAGGCAAGTGAGTCTGGCTGGACAGACGAGGAGAGGAACAAGGAATGCCAGGAATGAGGAGACAGCAAGAGTCTGGCTGAGCTGCTGGAGGAGAACTGAGGCACTGAGGTCACTGATGGGAGTTTTTAAGCTCCAAACAAGAATTATTAAATTGAAACCAGATGAGACTCTGACAGAGTAAAAACAAGCATTGGGCAGATGGGAGGAGCTGCAAGGAATGATCTGAGGAGAAAGGATGAGGAAATGGGCAGGTGAAAGGAGCTTTCACAATTATAACTGAAAAGGGGGGTAGGAGAGTGTGGATGGTCTACCAGAACTTCTGATGGAGGACTTGACTCATGAAACTGTTTGGGGAGCTGGACAGGGGCTGATGTGAAACTGCTGAGAGCCCAAGGAAAGCTGTAGAAACAAGAGTTGATTAAATATCCCACTGAAGTGATACCAAGATTCTGAGATGGAAGAGACACAACCCTTCTCATGGTGGACCTCTTGCTCAGCAAGGTGGATCTCCTCACTCCAGTGAAGGCATTTGATTTAATGCCATGTGGCAATGACAGCAGGAGGCCGAGCAGTGCTCTAAAGACAAAGGTTTAATTATCTCCTAATAGAGGAGTGGAAATCACAGGTCTGCTCGTTTGAACATGTGATGTTAATCATGTCTGGAGACGGGCTGGGTTTGGAGGGGGGTGTGTAAATAACCACAGAAGGGTTTGGGTTGGAAGGAACCTCAAAAGTCTCTCAGTTCCAAACTCCTGCCAGGGGCAGGGACACCTTCCAGTGGCTGAATTCATCTGTGGCCAAAGAAATAATAGATGGCTGAGAACACACGGCCGAGAAGAAGAAGGAGATGAGATGTCATGGAAAGTGAAACAGCCAAGTGTGGGTGAAAATTGGAGCTCTCAGGCACCAAATCGGAGCTGCTGGGCTGGCACAGCTCCCCTGGCACCGGCCAACCCCAGCCCAAAGGTGGCAGGAATGAAAACCCCAGGCATGGCTCCTGTCCCAGCTCGGTGCCAATGCCAGGCTCCAGCTCCAGCTGCTGGTGGCTGAAAGAAGAGGAATGTTCATGGCCAAGGTTTGGGGCACGGGAAGGTCCAAGTGAGGGAAGAACACGAAATGAAGAAGGATGGACTTGGTTCAAGGACACGAACGAGTACGGGATGAAAAAGGAAAGGCAAGGGAACAACCCAGAGAGCAGCTGGGCATGGAGCTCGTCGTGCCCCGATGCCAGCAGGGTCAGGGGCTGCCCTGCCCACGCCATGCCCTTACCCATGCAGTTCTTCATCATCATGAAGCCGCTCTCATAGCCCTCGAAGCACTCGCACTCGAAGCTGCCCGGGGTGTTGACACACGTGCCGTGGCCACACAGGTCGGGGGAGATGCGGCACTCGTCGATGTCTGTGGGGAGGGACAGCAGGGACAGGAGGAAGGACAGGCCACCAGCACCACTGGCCTTCTGACTCCCCTTCCACGTGTCCTGCACCTCAAACCCAATGGACAAGGACTGGCAGGGCTGAGCCAGCAGACCAAGGGAAGGACAGCAGCTAAGCCTTGTCACAGGAGCAGGGCTGATCCTTCCCCTCACGAGCAGGAGGAGCTTTATAGGATCATGGAATCACAGAGAGGTTTGGGATGGAAATGAATTTAAAGCCCATCTCGTTCCACCCCTTTGCCATGGAAAGGGACACCTTCCACTGTTCCAGGTTGTTCACCTGGCCTTGGTGCTTCTGCTCATGGTCATGCCCTTGGCTCCTCACCACGTCCCTCAGATAAGCCCCACAAGTCCCCCGGGTGGCACCACCGTGCTGGGCATCCCCCAAGAGGCACAGGAGTGGTTCAGAGTGTTCCCTTACCTGTGCAGTTCCTCTCCTCAGCATCCAGAGCGAAGCCATTGCCACAGATGCACCTGAAGCTGCCGATGGTGTTGCGGCACGTGCCGTGGGTGCAGAGGCCGGAGAAGACCTTGCACTCGTTCACATCTGGGGGTGCAGAACAGCAGGGGCTCAGGGAGGGGGGGTCTCACGACCCCAGGACCCCCAGGGCAGGCAGAGCCCCCCGCACCTCCCACCTGCAGCATCTCCCCGCTCACCTTTGTAGAAGGGCCGTCCCGAGAGCACGTCCCCTCTGTTGGCAAAGCCGGGCCCGCGGGGACAGATGGCCTTGAACTCGCTGGAGCCCGGGCGGGGACACTCCTCGCAGTCGGCGCCCCAGGCAGCGCCCACCGAGCAGCAGCACATGTCCATGCGGAACTTGCCGGGCAGCGGCTCCGCACACTCGTCCTCGTCCCACCTCATGTAGCACTGCTCCACCCGCACGTCTGCGGGCACAGCACGGCTCAGGGGGGCACGGCACGGCTCAGGTGGGCACTGCCCTCACACCCCACCTGGGGCACCCTTCAAACGATGCCCAGGAACGGGCCCATCACTGAATACACTGAGTGGGAAGGGACCCCCAAGGATCATCAGCCCAACCCTTGGCCCTGCACAGACACCCCAACAACCCCACCCTGTTCCTCAGAGTGTTGCCCAAATGCTCCTCGAACGCTGCCAGGCTTGGGGAGCCTGTTCAGTGCCACTCTGATGAGGCCACCCCTTTTTTAGGAATGCTGTGAGACATTTCATAGCATGGGCACGGGCAGCCTGGCACTGCTGGCAATCGGGCCAGAGAATGGACCCTCCATGGCCTTGCAAGCACAGACAGCCCCTGAGCAGGGCAGAGGTTTGTCCCTGTGCCCCAGGAGCTGGTTTAGGCCTCTTGGGCTGTGTCATCAACCACGGAGGTGATCTGGCCTCTCCTGAGGTTCACCCAAGAAGAACAACTGCCTTACTGGTTGGACTCCAGGGCACCTTTGCCTTGGTCAAGCTGCCAGGTTTGGGTGCCCTTCCCAAACACGACCTGCAACCACCCAGCTCCCAAAAACTCCTGCTGAGCGTGACTGGAGCCCCTGGAGGCTCCAGGAGCTGGGAGGGAGGAGGTGCCCTTACCCACACAGGTCCTGGCAGTGCCATCCAGGGTCAGCCCCTCGGGGCACTCGCAGCGGAAGGAGCCGGCAGAGTTGACGCAGCGCCCGTTGGGGCAGACACCGGGGAACACCTCGCACTCATTCACATCTGGGGGCACAAAAACAGGACAGGGGGGTGAGACTGGCACGGGGGCAAGGCCAGCACGACCCTGAGGGCCTCCTGGAGGAGATGGAAGGAGCCCAGAGCTGCCCAGCAGACTGAAATGGGCAACTTGTGCCGTGAAAACCACAGTGATCCTGCACAGGCACAGCCAAGTCCAGTGGGATCTGTGCACAGACAGACAGACAGACAGACAGACAGGGTGGTCCTGGCCACAGAACGTCCCCTCCCAGACTCAGAGAGGCAGGATAGCAACAAATAAACCATGGCCATGACCCCAAGAAGAGCAGTTTCCCATGTCCTGCAGCACTTTACCTTCACAGGTGACCCCCTTCATCCTGGCGTAGCCCCGGGGACAGGCTGTGTCTGCAGGGAAACACGGCAATGTCAGCCAAGAAAGGGGCTGCTCTGCCTTCCTGAGCTCCCCTGGGATATCCTGAGTGGGGAGGGACCCCCAGGATCAGCCAGTCCAACCCCAGACACCCCAACAATCCCACCATGTCCCTGTCCCATTGTCCAAACCCTCCTGGAGCTCTGGCAGCCTCGGGGCCGTGCCCACTGCCCTGGGCAGCCTGGGCAGTGCCCACCATCCTCTGCGGGAAAAGCCTTTCCCTGGGATCCATCCCAACCCCCTGGCACAGCCCCAGCCCTTCCCTGGGGTGGTCCCTGTGCCAGGGGGGACTCACCGATCTCGCAGCGCTCGCAGGGGCTGCCCCAGGCGGCGCCCAGGGTGGCACAGCACTCCGACTTCAGCGTGGCCCCGTTGATGTTCACCTCGCAGCGCCCGTCCTGGATGTTGAGCCAGCAGGTGCCCTTCATGCTGTCTGCAGGGACAGGGACAGGGACAGGCTGGCAGTGAGGAGCTGCTCCATTCCCACAGCCTGGACCTGTCCCTGGCTGCAAAGTCACTGGAATGGGTTGGAAGGGACCTTAGAGCCCACCCAGTGCCACCCCTGCCATGGGCACCTTCCACTAGCCCAGGATGCTCCAAGCCCCATCCAACCTTGGATGCTTCCAGGGATGGAGCAGCCACAGCTTCTCCAGGAATTCCCTTCCAGGGCCTCTCAACCCTCCCATGGAAGATTTTTTTTCCCAATATCCAACCTAACTCTTCCCTCCTTCAAACCGAGGCCATTCCCCCTTGTTCTCTCACTCCGTGCCCTCCTGAAAAGTCCTTGGAATCTCCATCCCTGAGCCAGGAGGACACTCCAGATGGATCATCCAGGGGTGGTCCAGCCTTACCCACACAGATGGTGCCACTGGGGTCCAGTTTGCTGCCCGGGGAGCACTCGCAGGCGAAGGAGCCGGCGTTGTTGCGGCACAGCCCGTTCACACACGGGTTGGACGTGCACTCGTTGATGTCTGTGGGCAGAGGGCAATGTCAGGGGCACCCAGGGGGCAAAGAGGGGCCACTGGAAGGGTTGTTTCAATTTTTAAAAAAATATAATAATAATGTAAAAGATGGAAAGTCATATATGAAGTGTATACTGATATAGAATAATATGGCTGGCCCAGATGTGAGGCTGCACAGCCCTGGATTGGGGGGCACATCTGGCTCAGGTACCAGCCTGGCCCAGATGTGAGGCCACAAAGCTCTGGATTGAGGGGCACATCTGGCTCAGGTACCAGCCTGGCCCAGATGTGAGGCTGCACAGCCCTGGACTGAGGGGCACATCTGGCTCAGTACCTGCCTGGCCCAGATGTGAGGCCACAAAGCTCTGGATTGAGGGGCACATCTGGCTCAGTACCTGCCTGGCCCAGATGTGAGGCCACAAAGCTCCGGCCACTTCTCACTTTCATCAGAGAAAATCAGGGTTTTTTTACCAAACGTTTATGTGCAAAGTGTCAGTTCTCAAATATCAGAGGAGTTTGCAGACAGGAAACAATTTCTCCCCCTCCAAAACACAACCTGGCAATCAAATTCCCTAAAACTTGCAATTTTGGTCAGGCTTCAGCTCAAATTTTGGGGGCCCAGAGGAAATGGTTCTGGTTTGCAGGCACTGCAAAGCCCAGATGTTCTGGGTTTGGGTGGCCATCACTTTGAACAGAGTGTGAAATTTCACCCTTAGGGAAAAAACACTCACCAATCCCACAAACCCAAAATCTGGAGATGAAACCACCAAGCCCACAAACCCAAAACCTGGAGATGAAACCACCAACCCCACAAACCCAAAACCTGGAGATGCTCCAGTTCAAACCACGGTGGTTGCCAGGGAACCGAAGGCACGTCAAGACCTTTCAGGCAGGACCTCAGGCCATGGTTTTCCCACCCCGTGGAGGTGTTTGTGGTGCCTCCAGAGCCCCGTTACCTTCACAGGTGTCCGTCTCTGTCCTGAAGACAAAGCCCTTGGGGCAGGTGCAGGTGTAGCTGCCGGGGGTGTTCCGGCACAGCCCGTTGTCACACAGCAAGCGGTTGACGGTGCACTCATCAACATCTGGGAGGAGAAAGAGGGGTCCTCCTGAGCTCCTGCCCCACAGAGCCTGGTGGGGAGCAGAAACGCAGCCCCACCCTCCCAGCAAGACACCCTTGGAATGTTAAACCACACACTTTGTGCTTTTCCACATGGACAAGGCAGCCCTGAATGGGAACAGGGCTTGAGGGCATCACCTCGGGCTCCTGGAGGTCTGGTCTCCTGCCACCCTCTCCCCCCAGCTCCAGTCCCCATGGCCTGGACTCACCCACGCAGTTCTTGCCCGTGGGGTCAGACTCGTAGCCCAGGTTGCAGATGCAGCGGTAGCTGCCACGCAGGTTCTCACACATCCCGTTGGGGCAGATGTCGGGGTTCAGGGCACACTCGTTGATGTCTGACAGGGAAAAGAGGCAACATGAGATGGACCACAGAGAACTCTTCCATCTCCCAGTTCTTCCTTGCTCTGTGGTGCCCACAGGCAGCTGGGAGGGCAGGGCCTGGGCTGCACCCACCTCTGCCATCGGCGGTGATCCCGATGCCGCTGCTGCAGAGAGCCTGGAATTCCGCTGGGGAGAAAGGACAGCAGAGCCATCAGACACCTCAGCCCGTGCCCCTGGCACTGCCCAGCAGGGCCTCTTTAGGCTGGCACAGGAGATTTTTAGAGCTGGTGCTCCCAGTTTGAGTCCAGTTTGAGCACCAGATCTGGGGGTCCAGCCTGTCTTTCCTGACTGCCTGGCACCCCTTTGCCCCCACTGGTGGCTTTCCCATGTCAGTGCCAAGTGCCAAAGCCCTCGGGATGGCTCTGAGCACCTTCCTGGTTTCCCACCCAGAAGCACAGAATGTGCTGAGCTGGAAGGACCCACCAGGATCATCCAGTCCAACCCACAGGATCATCCCCAGGAGTCCCACCCTGTGCCCCAGAGCATCATCCAAACCCTCCTGGAGCTCTGCCAGCCACAGTGCCATGCCCACCACCCCGGGGAGCCCGTTCAGTGCCCACCACCCTCGGAGGGAAGTCCTGGAGCTCACCCGAGTTCTTGGCCGGGCAGGGCTGGCAGGGCTCTCCAAAGCCATGGTCGGGGTTGGCACAGCAACACTCGGACTTGGTGACGGCGCCCGGGAAGGGGCGGGCACAGGTGCCCTTCTTGATGCCCCCGTAGCAGGTGCTGCGCATGTGGGTGTCCACGCAGACCCGGCCGTCCACGCCGATCGCCAGCCCCCCCAGGCACTCGCAGCGGAACGAGCCCTCCGTGTTGATGCACCAGCCGTTCATGCAGATCCCGGGGGTCTCGCACTCGTCGATGTCTGCAAGGGGCAGCACGGGCTGGGTCTGGCTGATCTCGGCCAGGACACATGGGTGGGGTGAAGGACACATGGGTGGGGTGAAGGACACATTGAGAGGGTGAAGGACACATGGATGGGGTGAAGGACACATGGACAGGGGTGAAGGACACATGGATGGGGTGAAGGACACATTGAGAGGGTGAAGGACACATAGATGGGGTGAAGCACACACAGACAGGGGTGAAGGACACATGGATGGGGTGAAGGACAATTTCTGGTGGCAACAGCCTTGGTTCTTCTCAGCTTCCCTCACTCTGAGACTCACCACAGGCCCCCAGGGAGGGGGTTTGGGGCTGTACCCACCGACACAGTAACGCCCGTTGGGAGCCAGGACAAAGCCAGGCTTGCAGATGCACTTGAAGCTGCCGTCCTCGTTGATGCACATCCCGTTGAGGCACATGTTGGTCGTGGCGCACTCGTCGTGGTCTGGGGAGGACAAACAAACACCTGAGCTGAGCCTGAGGGTGGCAGAGAGACCCTCCTGTGCTCAAAACCCCTCCTGTCCCACGTCTCATGGTCCATGTGGTCCTCATGGCAGTGAGTGCTCATCCTCAAGGGAGAGGGTGTGGAGTCAGGGAGTGGAAAGGAGCTCAAAGAGCATCTGCTCTGATCCCCTGCCATCCCACTGCTTCTCCTGGTGACAACAAGCACTGCTGGGAGCTTCCTTTTCCACCTTTCCTGGTGGGAAGAAGCCCTGCTGCATCCCTGGTACCCTCAGTACCCCCAGCCAGTGAAGGACTCAGACACTGATTGCTGGAGCATCTCCTGCTTCCAAACCCAGCCCTGCTGATGCTCCTGGACCCCAAAACCCACAGGAGCACTCACAGCCCTACAAAAACCCCTTCCCATTTCATTGGAAGATGTCCTAGAGCCGAAGGGGGCACAGCACGGATAGAACCATCCTCAATCCCCAGGGAGAGCAGAACCCCAGCTCAGTCCCAACCTCCCCAAGGGCCACCAGGAGCCTCACCAACACAGTTCTTGCCATCGGGGGTGATCTCAAAGCCAGCGTTGCAGATGCACTGGAAGCTGCCGTCGGTGTTGACGCAGCGGCCGTTCCTGCACATCACCCCGTTCATGATGCACTCATCGATATCTGCCAGCAAAGGAACACACCAAAGTAGGAGCAGCTGCAGAAGGGGCACCTCCATCTTAATGTTCTCCAGGAGAACACCAGGCAAGAGCTCTCAGACACAAGGAGGATTCATCTTAAAAACATCTAGGTGGGAAATGAGGGAAGTTCTTCACAGTGCCAGGCAAGTGAGTGGCCCTTTGGAAAGCACTTCATTGGAAGGAGAGGAAAATTGAGGATTCAACAGGGAAATCTGCCTTTGCTCCTTGTTCACGTGGTGGAAGGTTCCCTTCCCAACATTCTGTTCCTTGATTGCCACCAACCAATTTTAAGGGAGATAAAGGAAACTCCTCCAAGGCAGATCCCACCCCACCCCTGGCTGGAGGTTGGTTGGTGCTGGGCACCCCTCACTCTTTTATCCCCTTTAGAACCATTTCCTTCGGTTCCCAGGGCTCTGCCACTCCTGTACCCCCCCAGAAGGAGGGGGACAACCCTTACCAATGCAGGCCTGCTTGGTGGGGGTGCTCTGGAAGCCCTCGTGGCACTTGCAGTGGTAGGAGCCGGGGGTGTTGACGCAGTCGCCGTGCACGCAGGGGCTGCTCGAGCACTCGTCCACATCTGCCAGGGGGACACACCAAGCCCTGAGCCTCCAGCACACCCAACCAGCCCCCAGGCCAGTGCCAGTCCCTGAGGTCTCCCTGAGGTCCAGCCTGACCCTCTGTGGTGTCGGGGGGTGGCTGGAGGTGCTTGAGGAGCAGCCCCGACTCACCGATGCACTCCCCGCGCACGTCCTGCTTGTAGCCCATGTTGCACTCGCAGCGATAGCTCGACGGGGTGGGGATGCAGCGCCCGTTCAGGCACAGGTTGGTGAAGTGCTTGCAGATGTCGATGGTCTGGTTCAAGGTGGCCGTTCCTGGGATGCAAGAACAGGCCATCAGGGAGAGGATCCCGGTGCCCTCGGGTGTCCCCAGGGCTCGGGGTGGGTCCATCTGAGCAGGGACAGCCCCCAGCCCCGTGGTGCTCCTGGGCCCTGAAGGGGCAACCTCATCCATTCCATGGAACCTTCATTCCCATTTGGGAATTGAAAAGCTTCGTTCCCATTTGGGAATTGTTTGGAAAGCCCCATCCCCGTTTGATAATTGTTTAAAAAGCCTCATTCCCGTTTGGTAATGAATAAACCCCATTCCCTTTTGGTAACTGATTGGGAACTTCATTCCCATTTGGGAATTGTTTGCAAAGCCCCATCCCAGTTTGGGGATTGCTTGGAAAGCCCCATCCCAGTTTGGCAATCAGAGATGCCCCAGCCTGGTGCCCACCCCAGCTCGGTGGCTGTGCCAGCAGACTCTGCCTGATGTGTTTTTGGGGCTCAGCGTTCCTGTCACATCCCACCAGTGTCCCCGTGGAGCTGGCAGGAACACGGGGGCGCTGCCCACGCGGGCAGGGCTGGCAGCAGCATTCCAGCACTCGGGAATATGAAGCCAAAGGGGGTCGGCATAACGAGAAAGGCTCTTAATTACCGATGCTGGAGCTTCCTGGGCCCATTCCAGGCAGGCCTGGGATGCCACCCTGTCCGTTTGCCCCATTTGGTCCGATGCCCCCGGGCCCGTTGAGTCCCGGTCCGACCCCGTTGGGCCCAAAGCCAGGGATTCCTGGGAAGTTGCCAGGGAAGCCTGGCACGACGGGCAGTCCCTCGATGCAGAGCCTGCGGTACTCATCTGAAACACAACAGCTGCCTCGGTGCCCTTCCGTGCCCAAATCCCCCTGCCAGGACCAGAGGGGTGGGCACGGAGCAGACGGGTGTGGTGGGAACGGGCACAGGGGTGGGGAGGGTCTAACACCCCTCACCCCCCCGGCAGGTGATGAGCCAAGTGGATGTGGCACTTGGGGACATGGGTTAGTGGTGGCCTTGGCAGTGTTGGGGGATGGTTGGACTTAATCCTGGAGGGCTTTTCCAATCTTGGAATATCCTGAGCTGAAAAGGACCCCCAAGGATCATCCAGTCCAACCTCTGGCTCTGCTCAGACACCCCAACAATCCCACCTTGTCCCCCAAACCCTCCTGGAGCTCTGGCAGCCTCGGGGCTGTGCCCACTGCCCTGGGCAGCCTGGGCAGTGCCCACCACCCTCTGGGGGAAGAACCTTTCCCTGAAACCCATCCCAACCCTCCACCACCATTCCATGCTGGTCCATGGGTTACCCCGTGGCCGGCAGTGCCAGGGGCTGGCGGGGCAGCCACGGAGCCTTGGGGTGGCACCTACCCGAGCCCCGCACGGGGCACATCTCGGGGGTCTGTCCCAGTGCCCAGCAGCGCCCCGAGTCACAGCAGCACTGCATCCTGGTGTACTGGCCCGGCAGGTCCCCGGCACAGCGGCCGCCGATGAGCGCCGAGAAGCACGTCCCGATGCGCTGGTCTGAGGGGACAGGGGAGGACAAGGGGACAGTCACAGAGTGCCCCTGGCAGCACCCTGGGGGTCCCTGCCCAAGGGCACCCTTGTCGTGCCTCACCCTCCCACATCAGGGGGTTCTCCAGCAGCTCCTTCTGGAGCACTTTGGGTAGGGCCACAACTCCTTCCCAGAGTTAAATCCCACATTTCCCATTCAGGCTCTAAAAACAGACTGGCAGAGAGGGAGGAAGGAAGGGAAACCTGAGAGAGACACCCTGGGAGGGTGGGCAGGCCCTGGCACAGGGTGGGCACAGAAGCTGTGGCTGCCCCTGGATCCCTGGGAGTGTCCAAGGCTGGGCTGGAACACCCTGGGACAGAGAAACCCCAAATCTCCCCAAGCTTTGCTGTGCTATCAGGGAAAAAAGAGCTAAAAAAGCAACGTGCTGATGGGGGAGGAACGTGCCCCTCTGGAACTGCAGCTGAAAGGCCATTTTTCCTCAGCTAGAAATCATTCTTTTAATCTGGTCTTGAAGAGCAACCCATTGTAGCACCCAAAGCCCTCCAAGGCTTGTGCTGCCCCCCAAACCCTCCAAGCACAAATGGGTGAAACCCATCTGAGCCCACGTGGGACTGGGCTCTTTGGGGCAGGGCCAGGTGGTTGAATCCTTCAATAAAAGCTCCTTTCAAAGCATGACAGAGTTTCTCCAGCTCTGCTGCTGCTGGGAGGGGGTGGTTTTACCCTAAGGAGGTTGGGGAGCAGCTCAAGCTCTGGGTCTCGCTGTTGCAGCTGTGAAAACTCCAGGAGATTATTCAAATGCAATAAAAAAGGTGTTTACTTTACCTAGGGAGAGGAGAGGGATGGGAATATGTCAGGGCTGCAGAGCCAGTGCTGGTGGCCCTGATATATAAATATATATATTTGTGTTTATGTACATAGACACTGTGGTCACCTCCAGTGTAAATATCTCAGAGGCCTCAGTGGGACAACCTCTCCTTCTCTTTCCTATGGCTGTTCCTGCTTGAAAAGCAGCCATGTTATTGATTCATTTCCAAAATGATAATTAATTTCCAACCATCCCTTTGGTTTGTTTTCTCACAGGACGTGAATCGCCACTACAAACCCTCAAAACAAGCACTAAAACCACCCCCCTCTCCATCCATAGAAGGAGAGTTTGTAAAATTTGGATCCCGGGGCAACAACACCCGATAGTAACGGTGGCTTTGGCCAAAATCAACACTGCCTGTCCCAAAATGTGAGAGCCCAGCAGGGAGAGGGAGCTCGGGGAATGGCTGGGCCATGACGTGGGGGGATGAGATCTGCTCCGAGTCCACTGCAGCGAAACCAGCTCGGCACTATTTTTAAATCTGGGCCTGCTAATTTTATTCACTTTGCACGTCTCGAAGCGTTTGGTTTCAAGGAAATGTCCCTGTGACTCATCCAGCCCAACCCTCTGGCTGGGAAACTGGAGGAGGAGGAGAATTTCATCCTCGTGCAAATCCATCAGAGCCCCAAACGAGATGACTCGGCCTTCGCCTCTTACTCACGCCTGACAACATTTCTCTTGCTGGACTCAAACCACATGGTCTTTTACTCCACATTTTTGGGATATAAAAGGAGCTGGAGCTGATTTTTCCTGCTCTCTTCACTTCCAGGACCTCCAGCTGGACCTGACATTTTGCTTTGCACCAGCCATGACCTTTGCCTTTTCCGTGACATCCCATCTTTCCAAACCCTCCCATCTTCCCAAATCCTCCCATCCTCGTCTTTCTGGAGGAAAATGAACATTCTGAAGGGTGTGAAACCCCCTGGGATCCATTTGGACCAAGCCCAGGGCCCCTGCTGAGGGCGAGCAAACAGCGAGCTCCGTGTTTATCACGGGAACTGGTGTCTCTTACAAAGACAAATGGCCCATCAAATATTTACAAGCCTTGGAAAGGAATTTGGAGCTCTTCATCATCCAAGCCTCACTCCAGGCTTTGGGCTGGAGGCAGCACAGCTCAGGCTGGGGAACCTCGCCTGGCTTCAGGCCACCTTTTTGGGAGGAAGCTCTGAAATATGGACATTTGGAGCCAAAGGGTGACAGGGCTGCACAGTCCAACCCCACTGAGGTCTGTGTGGCACCACAAGGTTGGCATTTCCATGCCAGTTTGGGAATTGTTTTGGTGCTGGATAAAGTGGGAGAACTCCCAGCACATCCCAGTGGGCTCAGCACTGGTGCAGGGGGGGTGTCTGGGGTGTCTGTGCTGGGGAAGCTCCAAATTCCCCTCCCTGGGGTTCAGGGGGATCCAGAGAACCAGCCCAGGGCAAAGCAGCCCCAAAGGGTGACTTTGGGGAGGTGAAGCCAAAGGAGGGTGATTAACTTGGGGCAGGTGGGATTTATGAGCCGTCCCCTCTGGGCTGGGCTGGGCAGGAAGGAGGAGGTGACAGAATTCCCTGGTTATTTGCACTGGTCCATAAACACTGGGAGAAAACCCTTCCTGCAAGCTGGGAGGGTCCCAAGGGTGGCACAAGGACCACAATCCCACCCAGACACCTCCCACCCCACTCCTCCTCGTGGCCTCAACAACCCCTTGTGCAACCCTTGGAGCCCCAGGGATGGAGAGGACAAAGCCCTGCTCTGCCAGAACATCCCAGCCTGGACTGGGCTGGACTGGGCAGCACATGGAGAGCAGCACATGGAGAACAGAACATGGAGAGCAGCACATGGAGAACAGAACATGGAGAGCAGATCATGGAGAACAGCACATGGAGAGCAGCTCATGGAGAACAGAACATGGAGAGCAGCTCATGGAGAGCAGCACATGGAGAACAGCTCATGGAGAACTGAACATGGAGAGCAGCTCATGGAGAGCAGCACATGNTGGAGAGCAGCACATGGAGAACAGAACATGGAGAACAGAACATGGAGAAGGTTTTCCAGCTCTCTGGGTTTCCAAGCACGACCTGAGCTCTGTCCCACTGAGGGCCATGGTCGGGCAGGGGTGAGAGAGACACCCCAAAACCCCCTGAGGGACCTTCTAAACCCACTGGAACCCCCAAAACTGCCCCAAATCCCCTCAGGGACTCCTAAAGCCCCCTCAGAGACCCTCCAAACCCACCTGGGACCCTCCAAACTCCCTCAGGGACCCACAAAACTGGTGCAGGACCCCCTAAATCCCCCCAGGGACCCCCCAAAACCCACCCTGACCCCTCCAGGACCCTCTAACCAGCAATGCCTGCCCAGTCCCTCCCAGTGCCTCCCAGTCTATGCCCAGTGCCCCACAATCATCTCCAATCCCCTCCCAGTGCCCTCCCAGCCCCTCCCAGTGCCCTCCCAGTGCCCCACTGGTTCCATCCCCTTTACACCACCCGCAGCACCATCGGGAATTGGGGATGGCCCCGCACCCCAAACCAGCCCCTCCAGGAGAGTTGAGGGGGCTCTGGGGGGGTCCTGGGGGGTGAGGGCAGGACCTGTGGGGCTGAGCTCTTGGCTGGCACCTCACCAATGCAGCGGGAGCCGTCGGGGCTGGTGCTGAAGCCGCGGGGACAGGAGCACACGTAGCTGCCCACCGTGTTGGTGCAGTCGCCGCCGTCACACGCGCCCGAGATGGCCCCACACTCGTCCACATCTGCAGGGGAACACACCCCACCAGGGCTGAGGAGTCCCTGCAAACCTCCATTCCCACCCAGCTCCAGGTCATGGAGAGCAGGAGCTGCAGATCTGGGTGGTCAAGGGATGCTCGAGGTCATGAGTGGTCTCCTATGGGTGAGATGCTCCCAGACAGGGTGTTCTGCTGGGCCCTGCAGCTTTGGGCAGGTTGGGCTAAAGGTGGAGCTCCCTGGGCTACCAAGGAGGGGTCAGGGCAGGTCTGAACCCCTGGGACTCGGGGACCTCCCTGGAAACAGAGATGCAACATCAGAGTCAACACCATGTTCTTCTCAAAGGCATCAAGCTCATGAAATCTGGTTTGGAACCTGTTCAGGCACCCAAACCCGGCTGGAAAAGGCTCTGGGGGGTCACTTGGCCGAGGGGGGGACAAAGGCTGAGCTGCCAAAAAAGGCCCAAGAGCAAGGACCTCTCCCTTGGGACAGGGGTGGAGGGTGTTTGAGGAACAGCTCACCCAGCAGACCTCGTGGGAAAGGGACACCTGAGGGAAGAAATCCATGCTGGGAGCCAGAATTCCACGGGGTGATGATGGGTGTGAGGAACGGGCAGGAGATTTTGGGGAGCAAAGAGAGTGGGGAACCCAGAGGGGTGGGGATTTATGTCCTGCGCAGGGTGGAACAGAGCGAAGGTGGAGCTGGGAGGGAATGGCTGAGCACAGTCTCACAGTGCCCTGCAGTGGCTGGAGGTGCCAGTGCAGCCCTGAAGGGGTGGCAGAGACGGGCAGGGGGTGGTGGCACCTCTGCTCTGATCCACCCCTGCCCCAGTGGGAGGTGTCCCTGCCCCAGTGTGGGGTGTCCCTGCCCCAGTATGAAGTGTCCCTGCTCCAGTTGAGGTGTCCCTGCCCCAGTGGGAGGTGTCCCTGCCCATGGCAGGGGGTGGAATGGGATGGGCTTTAAGGTCCCTTCCAACCCAAACCACTCCATGCTGCTCTGCAGTCCCCAAAAGGGAAGGTGCAAATTGAACCGGAGCCATCCCAAATCGCAGCTGGAATGTGCAGATTTACACCAGGGTGTAAATGCCTCGTGTGGTGACAGAAGGACCTGCAATCCCCCCTTGCTCACACACCCTGTGACAAACACAACTGTTTTACTCGGGCTGGAGGGACCAAATGAAACCTCCACTTCAACAGCCACAAACCCAGGCTAGGCCAGGATTTCATTCTCTGATTCTGTTCGAGTGAAAAGGGGAAAACACTTTCCTGTTTGGCTTTTTAGGACTAAAATTCTGCTTTCAGCCCCCACCTCAGATACCCCCTGACCCCATCTGAGATCCCCCAGAGACCTTCCCATCTGAGATCCCCCTGAGCCTTTCCCATCTGAGATCCCCCTGAGCCTTTCCCTTTGGCTCTTGGATGCTCCAAAGCCCTGGGACACCCAGCAAAGCCCTGAAACCTCCCAAATCCGCAAAGCCAAAGGACAGCCAACACTTCCCCCACCTGGGCCCCTGCAGGGAGAGGGAGATTTTATCACTGCAGCCTGCCCTGTCCTTTAATTACAGCCCTGCCTTGGGTTACAGCTCCCAGAGCCCTGCAAGGAAAAGAGCTTTAAGAAGCAAAAGCTGGTTGGACTGTCAGTGAAAAAACCAGTTTTCTGCCTGTGTGGAGCCCTGGGCAGGGTTTTGCAGCAGAGCTCTGGGGGCCAGACCAATACCCACAGCACAGCCAGCCAGGGAGGGGGTGGGCAGCAAACCCAGCCCCTTCTTGAGGGAAAACCGGTGAATTCAAGAGCTGAAACCAAAGTGCAATTCCTTTTGTTCCCCCTGCAAACCCCAGCTGGGCTGAGAGCAGCGTCTGCAGCCCCAGGGGCAGGAGAAGGGGCTGGTTCTGCAGCCCCAGGGGCAGGAGAAGGGGCTGGTTCTGCAGCCCCAGGGGCAGGGAAAGGGGCTGGTTCTGCAGCCCCAGGGGCAGGAGAAGGGGCTGGTTCTGCAGCTTTGCCCATCCTGGGCTTGGAGAACCCAAGCTCTGGGCTCTGGGGTCAGTTCAGCTCTTCCCCACCACCTTTCCCTTCTTGGTTTTCCCTTCGTGCAGCGTCCCCAGCCCTGTTTGTTCAGACAAGGGGTCAGTCCAGCTCCTGTTAACACCCCGTGCTGGGAAGGGAGCCCTTCCAGCCCCAGCCTGGCTGGCCCACCACTTTTCCAGCTCCCTGCTCAGCATTAACGTGCTGTTCTGTGCTCTCTGCTCCTCAGACAATGGCAGGATTCAAGGCAAACGTTGATTTTGGAGCTGCTCTCCAGCTCTGGGCTCGTTGTTGCGGCTCCAAACGCCCCAAAGCCAAAGGCCCCAGAGCTGCAGGAGCACTTGGAGCCTGCAAAGCCCCTCCTGCCCCGTGCCCACAGACCTGTGGAACCCCCAGCTTTCCCATCTGCTGGAAAAAACCCCTTGATGGGGAAAACATCTCCGTGTCACGCAGCGAAGGGGTCGGGGCTGCACGGAGAGCACAAAGAAACCACAGAGAGCAGCAGTGGAACCCTCCAAACCACCCCAAATCCAGGGAAATGAGCTCTTCATGGGGCCAAACAATGAGCTCCTCTCTGGATGTTCTGCAAGAGAATTGCAAACTGGCTGAGAAAGTGGCCCCGGAGTTCCAGCCACTCATGGAACAGATCCCTGAGGAGCAGAAAGGGGAATGGGACCCACCAGAGGGGAAAGGAGAGCCTTGTGTGCCTGGGGAGATTGGGAATTTTGGGCCCTGGGGACACAAGACTGGCCCCACTATCAGCACGGAATGTCTGGCATAAGGAAAGCATCTTTATCCTTCAGGGACCTCAAGTCCAGGTGCCCTTTGTGTTAAGAGATAAGGCTCAGGATGGGGAAGCAAAGACCTTATCTCTGCTCCTGCCTCTTCCCCCCAAGGACCAGCCCCGAGCTGATTAGTGGCACAACTGCTGCTCTTAATGAGGGACATGTCATTAATGAGCAGCCCCTGACCTTTGGCTCCAGCCAGGCCCATCTGCTGCCTTCCCTGTCCCAGGCAGAAAACAGGAGCTCCTGGGACTCAGGGAAGGATTTGCCATCGGGGTTTAATGTGGTTTTGAGATTTCCTGGATGCTGGGCTTGGAGAAGGAACCTGCAAACAGGAGGGAAGCGGCTCCTTTTCCCCCAGCACGGGGAGAAATCCTCTCTTTCCCAGCCATAAACTGACCCCTCAGGCAGGGGAGTCCTGCAGGGCTGAGATTCCAGGCTTGGGGCACCCCTGGATGAAGGATAAATTCCTCCTTTGAGGCCTGGGCTTGTCAATCCCAGCCAAGAGTTTGGGCAGCAGAATTTCAGCCCAGCAGGATCCCCCAGTTCTCTGGTCATCCCTAGAGGGGAGCAGGGACACCCAAAAAAGGGGATCCCATAATTCTGTGCTCATCCTCCCCTTCTGCTGGCCTGGTGGGGACCTTCTGGTGACTCCCAACCCAACACCAGCCCCATCCCTTCAGAACATCCCTCCCGTTTAGGTCGTTCCCACAGGTCCATAAATCCCACCAAAGGAAAGCAGCCTCTTCTGGTGGTCTCCTTGAGGTGAGATAAGTGATGGAACAGACCCTGGGCAGGCTGGAGATGGCTCTTTTTATGGCCATGCAAGAAGGAGAGGGAAAGGAAGCTGTTTGGGGCCACCTGGGGCTGCTTTGGCGAGGCCCCTTCGCATCTGGAGGACAGAGCCAGACAAGGGTTGGTTTTCGGGCTGGAGGAGAGGGGATTGCAGCTCAACTGGTTTCAGATGTTGGTTCAGATGTTCTCTCCTGCGTGGGAGAGGCAGGGACAGGGCAGGTGTGCTGGGGTAAGGCTGCAATCCTGGGAATTCTGGAGCCACCCCCGTGGAGAGGGCTCAGATTGGGGTGTTTCCCACACTGCTCCTCACCCTGTCCCTGCAGGAGGGACACAGAGTGGTGACAGGGACAGGACAGCAGGGAATGGCTTCCCACTGCCACAGGGCAGGGATGGAGGGGATATTGGGATGGAATTCCTCCCTCAGAGGCTGCCCCTGGACCCCTGGAAGTGCCCAAGGCCAGGCTGGATGGAGCTCTGAGCACCCTGGGCTGCTGGAAGGTGTCCCTGCCCATGGCAGGGGTGGCTCTGGACCATTCTGAAGGTCCCCTCCAACCCAAGCCATTCCAGGCTGTGTTTCCATGCTCTCCCCTCCCCATCAAGCAGAGTTCTCCCTTCACTGCCACAACCAGCCTGGAAATGGTGAAATTCTCACCCCTCCAAAGAAAAGGGTTGGAGTTTCCAAAGTTTGATCAGAGTGAGCAACTCAAGAGAGCTCTGAAGGGGTCCCTGAGCTCAGCTGAGCCCTAAAGCCTTCCAGAGGTCCCTCCTGTCCAGTCTCTCTGGGTTGACACTAAAATCTACTTCAGAAAACACCTGCATGACCAAACCAAACCCCTCCTGCCCAGCCCAAGAGAAGACCAGGCGAGTTGTGCTCCTCAATCCCTGCCTTGACCTCTGGGAAGCAAAGGGACATTAAAAACTCAACTCTGGGAGGTGGGACCAAGGTGACCTCCCCCATCTCTCCTTGGAAGAGCCCTGGGAGCAGAGAGATCTCCAGGATTTCAACACCAGGACCTCAGGAACCCAAACATCCCCCAAAACCCTGCAGGTGCCAGGACCTCAGGAACCCAAACATCCCCCAAAACCCTGCGGGTGCCAGCCCTCCTCACCTTCACACCTGTGGCTGCTCTCGCTCTGCTTGTGTCCTGCAGGGCACTTGCACTCGTAGGAGCCCACGGTGTTGATGCAGTTCCCCCCTTGGCAGAGGCCAGGGATGGCCTGGCACTCGTCCACATCTGAGGAAGAGGAGAGGAGATGTGAGGAAGGGCAACCACCCCCCAAATCCACCTCACGGGGCTGGGGGGGACTCTTTGCCCCAGGGAGGGGGATCACATTGCACAGACCCCTCAAGGTGCACCAGAGATAAGGAGAGGGACAGCAAAGGGACACAAATGTGTCCCTGGCTCGTCTGCACGGGCAGGAGGGAGACAAAAGCCTGGGAATTCTTGCCCGATGTGCCCACCCCTCGTGGGCCATTCCTGGAGCTCCGTTTGAAACCCAGAGAGGCACCAGGAGGTTTGAGGACCACAGAGGGGGCAGAGGCTTGGAGCTAAAATGGTCTGGGGGGATCCCAGGGGAGGTTCAAGGGCCGTGGGGATGCTCTGGGACACACAGGGATGGATTTTGCAAAGTCACACGGAGGGTTCTCTGCTTTGGGACCCTGGTTTGGGACCGTGTTTTGGGACCTTGTTCTGTGTTCCCTCTTTTGGGACCCTGTTCTGTATGTTCCCTGTTTTGGGATCCTGTTCTCTGTGTTCCCTGTTTTGAGACCATTTTGGGACCCTGTTCTGTGTTCCCCATTTTGGGACCGTGTTTTGGGACCCTGTTCTCTGGGTTACCTGTTTTGGGATCCTGTTCTCTGTGGTCCCTTTTTTGGGATCCTGTTTTGGGACCCTGTTCTCTGTGTTCCCTGATTTGGGACCGTGTTTTGGGACTGTGTCCTCTGTGTTCCCTCTTTTGGGACCCTGTCTAAGCTTCCCATTTTAGGTCCCTGTTCCCTTTTTAGGTCCCTCTTTCAGTCCCCTCTCTCCACATTCCCAGCCCCAGGTCCCCCTTCCCTGTCCCCCTTGTCCCCCTGCCCTGTGCCCCCCTTGCCCTGTGCCTCCTTCCCTGTCCCCCTTGTCCCCCTGCCCTGTGC
>WBMV01006430.1:290387-305586 GCA_013396655.1 Campylorhamphus procurvoides
GGAGTGCCCACGGTCGTGGGGACAGCAGGGAATGTCACCCAGGAGTGCCCACGGTCGTGGGGACAGCAGGGGGTGTCACCAGGGAGTGCCCACGGTCCTGGGGGGAGCTGCTCCCGAGGGGTGGGTGGGCAGAGCATCCCAGTTCAACCAGCTGAAGGGACCCCAAGGCTCATCCAGCCCCACCCAGACCACCCCACCAATCCCACCCTGGCCCTGAGAAGATTTTCCAAGAGTTCTGGACGTGCTTCCCATCGTTTCCTTTTGTCCCTCATCCCTCTTTATTGAAGGAGTCAGTGCTTGATTTGTCCCCTATGGATACAGGAATGATGCACCAGGATTTCTGTGGGATCCTGGAACATCCTGAGTGGGAAGGGACCCCCAAGGATCATCAGTCCAAGTCAGGACACCCCAACAATCCCACCCTGTCCCTCAGAGTGTTCTCCAAACCCTCCTGGAGCTCTGGCAGCCTCGGGGCAGTGCCCACCACCCTCTGGGGGAAGAACCTTGCCCTGATACCCATCCCAACCCTCATTCCAGAGAATCCAAAGGCTCCCATCCTTTCCCTTCCTTAGGGAACCCATCCCAGTTAAACATCTCCAGCTTTCTCCTTCCTTCAGGACATCCCCCCACGGCTCAGGACAATGTGACTGAGGGCACAATTCCTCATCTCCCCCTTTCTTTGAGACCTCTCTATTTTCAGACCCTTTTTAATCCTTATTTTCCATCCCTGCTCCCTTTAAAAAGCTTCTCCCATTCTGGGCTGGGGAATCTTTCAAACTGCTCCACATTGAAGCCTCAGGAGATGTTTGGGGGGATAAAATTTCTCCAGTGGAGGAAACCCATGAACTTTTGGAGACATTTCTCACCCCTCCCCAGTTCCTACGTGGCTTTCCTTGGATACAAGAGGGGTTTTTAGAGCAAATTCACAAAGAAAAGCACGTCCCATCCGTCCCTCCCTGGGAGAGCTCAGCGTTCCCACTGGATTCTGACCCTCTGGATGGGACTGCAGGGAAACAATAGCAATAAATAGGTTGGGAAATCTTCCCTGTGCACACACAAAGCCAGGGTTGGCTCCAAGGGCTCTGTCCTTGGACAATGTTGGAGGAATGTGGTGTGAAAGCTCAGGAGCCCAAAAAAAAGGAGGTTTTTGTGCTCAATGTGGAGTTCCAAAGCTTTGGAAGGGCCTGGAATGACATTCCTGCTCTTGGAGGGAGGGAGAGCCCCGAGTGAGGGGTCTGAGGTCACAGCAGTGCTGGTGGAAACTGGTGGGCACATGAGAAAAGGGCATGTAGGGCACAGCTCGGGTGTGCCAGGGACTGTGCCAGGGGAAGGGAGATGTGCCGGGGATAGGGGGATGTGCCAGGGGCAGGAGGGGCTCACCAGGGTCAGGGAAATTCTCTGGGATGGGAATTCTGTGGGATGGGAGTGCCTTGGGATGGGAATGCTCCGGGATGGGAATGCTCCAGGCTGGGAATTCTCTGGGATGGGAATTCTCTGGGATGGGAGTGCTTTGGGATGGGAATTCCCCAGGCTGGGAATGCTGCAGGCTGGGAATGCTCTGGGATCAGGAAATTCTCCAGGCTGGGAATGCTCCAGGCTGGGAATGCTCAGGGATCAGGGAATGCTCCGGGATCAGGGAATGCTCTGGGATCAGGGAATGCTCCGGGCTGGGAATGCTCCAGGCTGGGAATGCTCAGGGATCAGGGAATGCTCCGGGATCAGGGAATGCTCTGGGATCAGGGAATGCTCCGGGATCAGGGAATGCTCCGGGCTGGGAATGCTCTGGGATCAGGGAATGCTCTGGAATCAGGGAATGCTCCCGGCTCTGTGCTCAGCCCGTGTGCTCTGCATTTAATCGGTGCCTCGCTGGGCTGCCTGGAATTAGTCCCGATGTCTCCTCGCCTTCCTCCACGGCCAGAGAGCCGGGGCCAAACTGAGATGGAAGTTTAATCCTTCAGGAAAACCGAGCTCGAGGCTTCAAAGCATTGCCGGGCTTGTCAAACCCCAGGTGGGTCCCGCTGGGAAAAGCCCCGATCCCGGCTCTGCTTCCCTGCACCCTCAGCCTGGGAAAGCAATTCCAGGCAGGAATGTGGGAGTGCTGCCCGGAGGCGGCTCGGAGGTGTCTGTGTGTCTGTCTGTCAGAGCTGTCCGGCCCTCAGGGCTCTTCCCTGCCCATCCCAGCACATCCCTGGGGCTGGCAGAGGGTTGGGAGCTCAGCCTGGCACTTCCCAGCTCGATGCCAAAGGCTATTCCAGGTCCTGGTTCTTGTTCCTGCCCTGAGGTCCCATCCCAGAATCCCAGGATGGGTTGGGATGGAAGGGACCCCAAAGCCCACCCAGTGTCACCCCCTGCCATGGGCAGGGCCACCTCCCACCAGGCCAGGGTGCTCCAAGCCCCGTCCAACCCTGAATTGTCCAAGGCTGGCTCTGCTGACCCCCCTGCAGGTCTGGAATGCACAAGAACATCTTTCACCCGGAGTTTTAAAGGCCCGTTGTGCTTTGTCAGGATTTTCCAGGCTGGCAGAGCCCGAAGTTGTAGGAAAAGGAGAAGAAAAGCTCTCCCTGCTTAACTTTCCCTGTCCCTGGCTCGGGCTGGGATAATTCTCCCACTGATTTGAAAGGCTCAGGGGTTTGCAGGCTGGTTTCTCCCTGCTCCCTGACCCCCAACCAGCCACTGGAAAACACATCCTGAATTATCTTTGCTCCCTGACTCCCACCCCAAAACAGCCACTGCAAAACACATCCTGAATTATCTTTACTCCCCAAAGGAGGACACCGGGCTTTTGTGCCTTTTGCTGCCTCTGGAATGCAGAATTCCTGCTAATCACAGCCCCAACCATCCCCTCCCCGACCCCAGAGGAGCCCACCCCCCTGGAAAGCCAGGCCAGGCTCCTGGGAATGCCAGGGCTGTGCCCAGATGTGGATCCTGCTCAGGGCATTCCTCGCATTCCTCCCTGATTGCTCCCACATGGACCCTCACTCCGGATTCCTCAGCTCCACGGGCTCCCTGGGGGGATTTCCAGGGATCTCTGGAGCACAACGTGGCACTCTGGGAGGAGGTGCTGGGAATTTCCTCCCTCCAGTCACATCCCGAGTGTGGGTTTGGGGTTTGGGGGGGCCCTTTCTCCGAGTCTCTTCATTAACAACAGCTCCTCTCCAGCCGGGCAATAATGGGAAATGAATTTCTGCCCTGGCTCTTTCCAGCTGAGACCTTCAAAGACTCGATAAAACCCCGTTAATTGCTGCATTTTATCCAGGGCAGCAGCAAAATCACCCTGCTCAAAACAGCTCTGGGGTTTTGGGGCTTGCAGGGGGGGGTTGAGGATGGACCGAGTGTTGGTGCCCACCCTTGGGGGTCCACAGGGCAGGAGGACCCTCATTCATCCCTGCACTGTCCTGGCTTTGGGAACACCTGGAGTCCTTTTGGGAAGGGCTGGTGCATCACCATCCTAAAACCAAAGCTCCCTCATGCCTGAAAACCCCAAACTGGAACATTCCCAGTGGCAACTGGTGGCCACCAACTCCTGTCCTGGGGCTCCTGACCCTCCCCAGCCTGGTGGCCCTCCAGGTCCTTCCCACCAGCAGAGCCCAGTGGGAAAAGGGAGGAGAATCCCCTTCCCCCAACTCTCGGCATTCAGATTCCAGCAGGAGAGTTTTCCAGGCAGAGCCAAACGCTGCAGGTTGTGGGATCTGAGCCCAAAAGCATCGGGGTCACCAGAGGGAGGTGGGAATTGTTCCCTTCCTGCCCCTCATCCCTCCAGAGTTTGGTTTCTCAGGACTCCAAACCACCCAGACCTCTCCCCAGGGGTCTGTCCCGGAGCTCTGAGATGGGAGAGCAAAGCCCCAAAAAAGTGGGAATTCTGCATTCCATTGGGAGGAAAAAAAGATAAAAAAAGGGATATTTCTTGTGTTAACCAAAGCAGAGAGTGATGTGATTCCACCTCAAAGGGCAGGGACCCTCTGGCAGGGGCTCTTTGCTGCTCTGGATGTGGTTTCTGAGTCCCTCCTGTCGGATTCTTCATCCCAGAGGAGCAGAATCCACAACCAGGTGACAAATTCTCTCCAGGCATTGGGGGGAAACGAGGACCTTTAGGGCAACCACCCCCCAAAACTCCCTATTTTGTGCCCAAACCACCCACTATTTGAGTTACCCCGAGAATTTCCTCCCTCTTTTCATGGCCCACCAAACTCCTGGGGAGGGGGAAGGTCCCCAGAAGGTCCCCAGAAGGTCCCCAGAAGGTTCTCTCACCTCCAGCAGAGCCGCAGTTGGGGGACAGCTGTCCATTGGAGCAGGTACACATGTTGGGCCGGGAACAAAAGCCATCGCCACAGGAATTCCTGCAGATCGCTGGGGGAGGGAAGGGAAGGACAGGGAAGGACAGGGCCATTAGCACCGGCTGGGAACTCCTCACACACTTTGGGGGCCAAAAGGAGGGCAATTCCTGCCGGGGAAGGAGAAGAACTCAGGGCAGGGCTGGGGCACCTTTCTGGGCACAGCTGGGTCTGCCTTTGGTCCTGCCACTGATTTCAGATTTATTTTATTATTTCTCCCTGCTAAAAAGATTTCCTGGGGATGTCCCACTGAGCCAGCTCTTTCTTTGCCTTCCCACAAAGTCCATGTGCTGGGAAGTGGCTGCTCCTGATGGGAATGAGGGGCTGAGGCATCAGCTGGAGGCTCTCCCAGGAACCCCAGTCCTTCCTGGGCTGGCATCCCAAGGGATGGGGAGCAGGAATTGGAGACATTGCCTGTCTGTCCTCCTGGGGAAAGGAGAAGGAGGACAATTCCCCATCTCATCATGCCCTGGATGGAGGAATTGAACTGCTGTGTCTCCTCCCTGCCCTTCTCTTTGGGATGAGTGGAATGCCCACTTGTTACCCAAGGCCACTCATCTCACCCACCAGGATGGGCAGAGAACCCCCAGAAGTCACTGAAAGGTCCTGGCAGCTCAAATGTGAGTTGGGCATCCCTTGCAGAGCTGCCAGGACTTGGATACTCACGGACAATGCACTGGTTCCCTCCAGGCAGCGTTTTCCAGCCAGGACAGCAGTAGGAATGGAACCTGGAGCCACAGACATTGGGCCTGCAAGGAAAGAGGAACATCAGAGAGCCCTTTGAGAGGGCAAAACTCTGAGTTTAGGGTTTTTTTGGGAGGGGGATGGCCAAAATAAGTGAAGGAAGAGGAATCTGGCAGCAATCCCGTGGATCCAGACAGAAGGAAGCTGAATGAAAGCCAGAAGAAAGTGGAGTGGTTTTAACTCTGGGGGCAAATCCCACCTCTCTCCATAAGGGATTCCATGCAGGGATCCTGGGAATGATCCTGGGGGAAACTCCCAAAGGCCAATTGTTGCTGCCAAAGTGGCCCTTGGGAAGAATCTGCTAAAAATTAGCCGAGTTTCCAAACAAACCCTGGGGAGGATCCATTGAGAGGGGGCTGAGATTGATGGTCCCAGAATGACCCGGGGGGAGGAGGAAATCCGATCCCAAAGCTGCAATCCCGGGAGGAGAAGGGGCTTTTGCAAGGAAAAGCAGCATCTTCAGCAGATTTGGGGCAAAACTGCTTCTTAAAATGAACAGTTGCTTCCCTGCTGGGAGATACAGATCCCATCAGGCAGAAGGTGGGGATAAAAGGGATGGATGGGATGGGATTTTGGGATCCCAGACTGGTTGGGGTTGGAAGGACCTGAAAGCCCATCCAGTGCCACCCCCTGCCATGGGAAGGGACCCACTTTAAAGAAATAATAAGATTATGGAGCCAAACAGGGGGTTTTGCTTCACAAACTCAGGCAGAATTCCCCCAAATTCCCCCATTCCAGGCCAGGGGAGGTTTCTGGGTTGATTCCCCCGAAAGGAGCCCTGTCTGCTCTCCATGGAAAAGCTGCTTTAGGGAAGGGCCCCAGCAGTTTCCTTTGGGGTCATTGGTGACCCTCCTGCAGCCCTTCTCCTGTTGTGCCATCCCTGCCCCTGCCCAGCCAGATGAGATGGCTCTGGGTGACTTCACAGGGTGGTTTCTCCAAGGACAACGATCCCACCTCTCTGTCCAAGCTGCAAATTTTCCCTAAATTCAAGACTCATTTTGGGTTTGACCTCTGGCTGAGCTTTTGCTGCCCCCCAGGGCTCATCTCTCCCAATAATCTGGGGACGAGCCCCCCCTGGCCCCAGTGGGGACCCCAGGGGGACAATAATTGGTGCCAAATGGCAGGGTGGGGTTTGGTAACTCCTGTGCCCCCCCTGGGGGATTTGGGATCGTGTCCTGGCGTGGGGACAGAGCTGAAACAATGCTGGCTTTTGGCTCCTGGCAATGTTGGTCCCTCCTCGTCCCTGACGGGGCAGACCCCCCCAAAAAAGGCTGGGGATTCTCTGCCAGGGATGGGGAGCTGAGGGCAGGGCGGTGCCACCTGCATGCCCTGCCGTGGGCAGCGCTGGCACAGCTCCAGCAGCCCTTGGCAAAGCAGAAATTTGGGGAAAACCACTGGAAAACTGGGATAGTCCAAGCCAGGCAGCCCCTGCTCAAGGGAAAGGTGAGGATTTGGACCTGCACAGGGGGTTGTTCATTCCTCCCCCCTGGAGATCCATCCCAAAGCTCCTGAGAACTCCCAGGAGTGGGTGGAAATCCCACTGATTTGGGCTCTTTGTGGGGTTTAAAGGTGCTCCCTGTCTGTGCCATGAATAAACCCCCCAGCCCTGGAAGCTCCCAGCATTTGCAAGGACAAAAGTGCTCAGAACTCAGAACTCAAACCCCCTGGACTGAATTCCAGGAGAGGTTGGGATGGAAGGACCCCAAAGCTGATCCCATCCCACCCCTGCCCTGGCCTGGGACACTCCCAGGGCTGGGGCAGCCCCAGCTCCTCTGCCCACCCCGTGCCAGGCCCTGCCCACTGAGACATGCAATTAATTCTTTGAGTGATTATTATGCAGTTTCACAAAAGGAATGAAGCAAAATGGCCTTACAAAGACTGGAGGCTTTGGCCTCAGCTGCTCTGCTTAATGCCAAGCCCAAGCCCAAGCCCGAGAATCCTAACAGTTTTCTAGAGCATGTTTTTTCAGCAAAGGTGGATCTATAAAATCTTGTCCTGCACCTTTTCTTTATCAATAATAGTGTTTTTTCCCCTTTATCCAGCACTTCACACACCTCTGGATGAGGAATGGAGGGGAAACTCCTCCCTGAGCTGTGTACCTTTCCATTCACACCCCATCCATCAGCACACAGGAGACTTTCCTTTGCAAAAAGCCGAAAATTCCAACTCATTTCCAGGAACTGCCTCACACTTCCATTTGGAGAGCAGTGTCACCAGCTCCTGCCTGGCTTTTTTTTCCCCCTCCTTAAACCCTGAAATCAATCAAAACTTCAAACACAGCCCTTAAACCTCCCAGAGGAGCCCATTTCACCTCCTCACTCCTCTGCCAGACCATCCCTTGCCATGCCAACCCTCTCCTCGTGTCTCCTGCCAAGAACCAAACCAGGAGTCCAAGATCAACCATTTCACAGCATAAATCAACACAGGAGGAAAAGGGAGGGAGAGGAGCCCCAGGGGAGACTTTTCCAGCTGCCCCTTCCTTGGGTTCCTCCTGCTGCTTGTCCTGTTCCCTCCCTGGCTCCAGGACCAGGCTGTGTGTGGAGTACGTGGAGCTGGAAGAGCTGGAATGTGCTCCAGGCACGGCTGGATCCCGTGGCACAAACTCCACTTGCACCTTCAGGGAAGGACATTTGGTGTGTTTTGTTCATTTAACTTTTTTTTTTAAGGATTTAAGTCTCTGTAGTTCAAGGGGCTTTAAAGGGAAAGGCCCCATCGGGGGCTCTGGCTGCTTAAACAGAGGGGGAAATGGGGACATTCCACTCCTGTCACCTCTTGGAAGAGCCTCAGGCCAGACAATCCCAGGTCAGGGAGGGTGGAGAAGACATCTGAGGTCACTGATCCAACCATGACCCCACCAAACCACGTCCCCAAGTGCCACATCCGCAGCTTTTGGGCACTTCCAGGTGCTCTTCCTTTCCTCCCCATTCCCAAATATCGAGCTGGAAAATCCAGAGGTGTCAAAAATCTCCCTTTGGAAACTCCTCTCCCCCCCCTTTGCCCCCAGTTCCTTGAGACCCCTCTGTCCCTTCCCCTCAGCCAGAGCCAGGGAGGAGGTGCCACAAAAGCCTCTCCAAACATCCCCTTCCCCAGCCATCTTCTCCGTTGCACTGGCCATTTCCTACTTAATGAGCTTGACATAATGAGTTGTGTTTAAAGCCTTTATTCTTCCATGAAAAGCCCAGGAGTTCCAGGAAACCCTGGTGGCAGCAAAGGGCTCAGCTGGCTGCCCTCTCATCAGCTGGGCTTTCCCCTTGGTGGGACATTCCTGCTCCTGGAAACTGCTCAGGGGTTCATTAAACCAATAATCCCACCCCAAATCCTGCCCCAGCAATGGGTTTGTGTCCTCTGTGAGATGGGCATTTCCAGTTGGCTCCCCTTTAATGAGTTAAGGGCAGATTCAATCACAGCTCTGGTCATGATTTATTGCTCCACGTTACTTTATTAATTGTTATTTGTCGAATTGTTGGAGGAGAGGCTGGTTTGGGTTGTGTTTAGGTTCTGGTTTGGGTTTATTTCGTGCTTTTCCCATTCATTGAGGGAGTCTGGGATGGGAACTGAGCTCCAAATAAACACATTTCCAACACACACAACGTTTTGGCCTCGATTGCTGAAGCCTCTTTTTGTCAATAAGACCTCTTGGAGTGGTGAGACATCACCCAGGGCTTGGGCTGGCCATGGTGGGGCTGCTGCAGAGCAGGGTCTCACCACGAACTCCACGGGGGGAAATTCGGGGGGTTTCTCTGAGGATTCATTAATTAAGACTTCACAGAAGTCACTGGCCACCCAAAGGAGCAGATGTCCTGGAAATGCCCCATCCCTGGACGTGGAGGGGGCTTGGAGCACCCTGAGCTGGTGGAAGGTGTCCCTGCCCATGGGAGTTTTGGGGTCCCTTCCCACCCAAACCCCTCTGAGATCCCATGGAAGCCACAGGAGCCCCTTTGGTTGAGGAGACCACCACAATAAACCATGAGGAGAAGGTCAGTCACACCCAGGAGGACTTGTCTGAACTGCCCAAAGGGACATTTCCCAGCAGCAAAGGATCCTGACTGCTCAGAGCCCCAAAACCTGGGTGAGGGAAGGTTCCAGAAAGGCTGGAAACACCCTCTGCCATCCCCAAGGGCAAGGCTGGTGTTGACCCACACCTTCAACCCCCTGGAATTGTTTCAAGGCTGAGGGATCAGCAGAGTTTTGGGAATCCTACAGCCCAGATCCCTGGGAATTTTGGCTCTGCAGGACGTGGCTCTCCCTGGCTGTGACACCCCCCTGGTGACATCTGTGGGTGCTTGCTGAGCCCAGCAGAACATCACCTACACCACGGGTTTGGTGCTCTCTGCTTGGAAAACAGGGATTTTTAAAGGCAGGGGCTGCTGAAGGGCTGGAAATCCTGAGATTTGGACCCAAACCCATCAGGGTCAGTCACCACAGAGCATGGGAAGTGCCTGGGGCAGAAGCTGCAGCCACCCCAAGCTCTGCCAGCCCCTCCCTGGGGTGCCCACCCCAAATCCCTGCCTTGGCCCGAGCCCGCTGTCCCCAGGGCACACAAACAATGGCTCTTCAGTTGGCCTGAACTGGAGCTGCACACATTTCCTCACACAGACCTTGAACGTGGCCCAGGCAGGGGGTTCTGCTCCTCCAGCAGTTGTTTCACAGCCCAGGAGGAGGAGGAGGAGGGAGGGATGTGCTCCCTGCAGGGCATTGGCCACCAAACAGGGCTGTGTGGCCACCAAGAGCCCCCCCAACCAGTCCCTGCCTGGGACTTCACTCAGATGTTGCCCCCCGTGTGGGGCTTCAAAGTGCACAAGGGTTTTCCAGAAGTCATTTCTGGCTTGGGAAATCTGGCCCCCGTTTTTAAAGTGCCCTTGGGATTTGGGCTCTTCAGCCTCGCCACAAATCAAAGGGATTTCAGCTGGAAATGATTTCGGGGCCAGGGTTTGGTCCCCCAAGGCTCTGAGTGCTGCAAGAGCAGTGGGCTCGGTGACCTTTCCCTTTGGTGCTGGGAGCAATGGAAACACTCCTGGCTTTGCTCTGCCCTCCCTTTGCCTTCCCAGGGCTGCAGGAGGCAACACCGTGCCCACATCAACCCTTACCAGCCCACTGTGGGCACAGGATGGGGCACACACAGCCCAGGGCAGCCAGAGCCTCCTTTCCCAAAAAACACCTCCCTCCCCTTTAGCCACAGGACCCTGGGATGGCTGAGGGAACCTCTGGAGATCCTCTCATCCAACATCCACAGCCATAAATGGGATTTTTCCCTGAGGAACAGGAGCAGCAGAAGCCCTGAGGGCTCACCCTGGGGGGGCACAGGATGGACCCACCAAACCCTGCCTCGGACTGGGATCATCCACCTTTCCCCAGTGCCCTCGGGGGGCATTCCCAGAGCAGAGGGTGGCAGTGCCAGGCAGGAGCAGCCCAAATTCCCTGGCAGGGCTCAGAGCATTCCCAGCCATGCCAGGCACTCTGGGGCACGTTGTGCTCCGAGCCTGCTCAGGGACACGGCAACCCCTCCCCAGAAGTGCAGCCAGAAGGGCTTCAAAGAACCCCGAGCCAAGAGCGGGGCCAGGAACCATCCTGGGAGCAGGGGCAGAGCCAAGCCTGGCACTGGGAGGTTCTGGCCAAGCCCTGTGTCCTCCTCAGGTGGGAAACACACCCAGGTCTCATGTGGATTTGCCCCCAGAGACCCCCGGGCACAACAAGGCACTGAGAGACCCCTCCCTGGAAGGACCACGCTGCAAAGCAGCCCCAGAGGGGAGAACCTTCCAGAGCCGAGGGAATCCTGTCACCTGAGGTGACAACATCCCTGTCCCAGCCAGCACTCTGGAAGGACCTTCAAGCCCATCCTGTGCCACCCCTGCCTTGGGCAGGGACACCTCCCACCCGCCCAGGGGGCTCCAACTCTCAACACTCCCAGGGATGGGGGATCCTCCCCACCCTCCCAGCGAAGACAAACACCCAGGACCCCTCCCAGCAGCACCAGTGGGGGGTGTCTCACAGGATGGACCCAAAGGTGCTGTGCCCCCCAAGCAGCCCCCAGTGCCAACCTCTGTTCCTCTGATTACCCCCCATGGTAGGACCTTTCCTCCCACCAAAGGTGCTGTGCCACCTACACAGACTCCAGTGCCAACCTCTTCTCCCCTGATTATCTCCCATGGCAGGACCTCTCCTGCCACCAAGCTCAGGGACGGGCACCCACCCAAAGGTGCTGTGCCCCCCAAGCAGACCCAACCTCTGCTCCCCTGGTTGCCCCCCATGGCAGGACCTCTCCTCCCACCAAGCTCAGGGACGGGCAGCCCTGCCAACCACGCATGACCCCGATAGACAAGAGCCCCAAACTCACCCTCGCAGCGAGTCTTGGCCTCTCCTCCTCACCCTGCTGGGTGGTCTCTCGTCGTAGGCGGCGAAGGGGTCGGCGTGCAGGTCCCCCTGGAGCTGCCCCCGGGCCCGTTGCACACACACCACGGCCGTACATCCCAGCACCAGCCTGGCCAGCCACAGCGCCCCCATGACGGCTCCCTCGGTGCCCTCGTGCCCCTCAGATGCCCCCGAAGCTCCTGCTGGGTGGAGGCTCCGTCCACCCCGGACAAAGATGGGGTTTGGAGTGCCAAGGTGCCGTCCTGCCCTTGCCTTTCTGGAAGGGAAACGAAGAGGGGTTGAAGGGCTTGAAACTTCTTTAAACTCATCCTGGTGGGGTCGCCGAGTCCCACCCCGTTGGGATCCCTGTGTATGTCCCCAGGGTCGTCCCCTGCCCCTGCAGGGCCAAAGCTGTCTTTGCCAAGAGCTGCAGACCAAGAGATGCCCAAAAGTCACGGCTCTGCCTCACATTTATTTTCCTGCCCTCCTGGTGGAGGAGCCAAGAGTGGGAAGAGCCCACCAAGCAAGAGGAGAACCTGAGGAAAGAGCAGGTCCTCTTTCTGGACCATCCTCCCAGCTCTGTTTGAATCCACTGTGCTCCAGACAGGCCATGGCATGGACATCCATTGCCAGATGCTGCAAAACAACCTCCCTGCGAGTTCTGGGGGAAGAACCTGCTGGGAAACCCATCAGAGGGCCATGTACACCAGTACACACCAGTACACACCAGTACACACCAGTACACCAGTAGGAAAGAGGGTCCTGGTGGGCTGGAG
The DNA here is from genome assembly GCA_013396655.1 of Campylorhamphus procurvoides. Taxonomy (NCBI): domain Eukaryota; kingdom Metazoa; phylum Chordata; class Aves; order Passeriformes; family Dendrocolaptidae; genus Campylorhamphus; species Campylorhamphus procurvoides. The sequence continues at coordinate 302,587 of WBMV01006430.1, forward strand.
AGAGATGGGAACCCATAAACTGGGATTAGGGAATGCAGGATGGTGCCTTGAGCTGAGCCTGGCTCGGATGGAGAGGGAAGGGACAGGGGAGAAGGTGAAGGGCTGGCCAAGCCCGAGGGATCTCAAGGAGTTCCTGGGCTGGGAAACACGGCAGAGCACGGGGAGGAGGAGGAGGAGGCACCTCCAAAACCTCTGGGCACGGGGAGTGGAGGAGGAAGGAGACCCCTCACCCCTCTGGCTGCGGGAAAAGCTTGGAATGAGCCCGGCTCGCCCTGCCCCGGAGCCAGGAGATGGGCAGAGGGAGCCAGGGGCTGCCCCGGGGCAGATCCTCCATCCCCGGGCACTTCTTGCCATGGGCAAAGCCCGTCCTGGGAAAACAGGGCCATGGCAGAGCCCGGAGGGAAGGGGGGAGAAGGGGACAAGGACCCTGGGGTGGTCCCGGGAGCAACTTCAGCTCCGTCCTCACAGCCAACCTGGGCAAGGGAGGCAAAGGGGGCAAAGGGGGCAAAGGGGAACAACCCTGGGATGGGGTGCAGGCCCTGGCACTGCCCTGGGAGGGGGTGCAGCCCCTGGCACTGATCTGGGAGGGGTGCAGCCCCTGGCACTGCCCTGGGATGGGGTGCAGTCCCTGGCACAGCTCTGGGATGGGGTGCAGCCCCTGGCACTGCCCTGGGAGGGGGTGCAGTCCCTGGCACAGCTCTGGGATGGTTTGCAGCCCCTGGCACTGATCTGGGATGGGGTGCAGCCCCTGGCACTGCCCTGGGAAGGGATGCAGCTCCTGGCACTGCCCTGACCCACCAGGGGCCAGCCAGGGGGTTGCTGTGGGGTGTGGGGAGCAGGGAGGGAGCAAGGCTGGGCTCAGGGTGGGAATCCATGGGAAAAGCCAAGGAAAAGGCTCTGGAAAGGGGATCACACTCCCCCCCTTCCCCNTCCCAAACCCGCCCCGCTGGGGTGCCCACCCCTCCTCCTGCCGCCTGCCAGCGGCTCAGGATGCGCCTCTTCCCTCGAGCCCCCAAAAATGTGGAGCTCCAGGGAGGCAAATCCTCCTGGATGTCCCTTCTCCAGCGCCGGGGTGGGGACAGAGAGGCGGAGGGGACGGAAAGGGCCCCCGAGCCCCCCTGAGTGTCCCCCCTGCGCTCCCACAGCAGCGAAAAAAGCAGCCCAGACAAGGCAGAAAATGTGTCTGAACGGAAAAATCAAGAAAAAAACCTAAAAAAAATCTATTAAAAATTAATTAAAATATCATTTCCCTCGCTGGTCCCAGCTGGGAATGTCCGAGCTCGAGAGGGCAGGAGGTTTTGAGGCTCTAACATTGAATAAAGTGAATGAGAGGGGAGAGTGGGAAGGGGAAAGGCAGAGCTGGGAGACAAAGAAACTGCCCTTCCTGCAGCTCTCAGAGCTCTCCAACTCCGGGGGATCCCGAGAGACAAAAGGCAGAGTGTTCCCTCTCCCCGAGCTACGGGACAGACCGGGGAATTAAAGAAAAAGGTGATAAAAAGCACAATGAAAGAGATTCCAAGGGAGGAAAGGGCAGCCGCATCCATCCCCTCCCGGGGAAATGGGAATGCTGAGCAAGGAGCGAGCCTGGACACTCCGAGACCTCACCCAGGGCTGGCTGAGGGAGGATGGAAAAGTCAGCTCAGCCAGCACGAGAGTGAAAATTTGAATTAAAAACAAAAGAGACACTCCGAGGTTATTTTCGGCGCCGAGGAATTCCAGCAAACCCCACTCGGGAGAGAGACAGGGAGGGAATTAACCACGAAATGGGATTTAAAAGCGAGGGGGAAGAGCAGGGAACCTTCCCCAGAGAGCAGGGAACCTTCCCAGGAGAGAGGCCCAGGAGAGAGGGAACCTTCCCAGGAGAGAGGGAACCTTCCCAGGAGAGAGGGAACCTTCCCAAGAGAGAGGAAACCTTCCCAGGAGAGAGGGAACCTTCCCAGGAGAGAGGGAACCTTCCCAGGAGAGAGGGAACCTTCCCAGGAGAGAGGGAACCTTCCCAGGAGAGAGGGAACCTTCCCAAGAGAGAGGGAACCTTCCCAGGAGAGCAGGGAACCTTCCCAAGGCAAAGCTTGGGGTGTGCGGATTGAAATCCATGAAAACCCGGTGCAAACCACGCTGAAACACCCACGGAAGGCACGATAAATGAACAGAACCAGGCAGAGAGAGAGAGAGGGAAAAGGAGAGAAAGAGAGAGAAAAGGAGAGAAAGAGAGAGAGAAAAGGAGAGAAAGAGAGAGAGAAAAGGAGAGAAAGAGAGAGAAAAGGAGAGAAAGACAGAGAAAGAGAGAGAGAGAAAGAGAGAGAAAAGGAGAGAAAGAAAAGGTGAGAAAGAGAGAAAAAGAGAAAGAAAGAGAGAAAGAGAGGGAAAGAGAGGGAAAGAGAGAGAAAGAGAGAGAAAAGGAGAGAAAAGGAGAGAAAGAGAGAGAAAAGGAGAGAAAAAGCAGCCGTGCAGCCCCTGCTTTGAGTGTGAAAGGATTTAAATACCTTTCGGTGCTGGCAGTGGTTGGTGTGCCCAGAGCTCCTTTGTTTAGCGGAGACCTGGGCAGAAAAGAGGGACTAAAACCCCGAGTGTTGGAGGGAGAGAAGAAAAGGTGCAGCCTCGTCCAACTTGGCCAGGGGGAGGGCCCTGAGCGGGGCAAGGGGTGCAGGAGGAGTGGGAGTAGCGCAGCCCCGGCACATTCTTGAGCCCAAAGTTTGGAGCTGCGAGGAGGGNGGCTGTTCGTTTGGGTGGATTTGGTGGAACTCCCGGGAAATGAAGGGAAGATGGATCCTGCAATAGGTGACCCAGCCCGGGAGTTTCCTGCTCAGAAGTTACTTTGGCTCCAGAGGGGAAAAACCTGAAGTTAAAAAGCATTTTCACACAATAAATACATTTAAAAAAATAAAAGCATATGGGTGACATTAAGCCTTTCTTCTCGGGAACAACTTTCTCAATTGTGAGTTTAAATCCACCCTTTTCCTCCAGAAAGAAAAAACCCTAAAAGAAAGAAAAAACCCTAAA
>WBMV01006430.1:308770-323488 GCA_013396655.1 Campylorhamphus procurvoides
TCAAGGAGACCTCAGTGGGACCTTCCAGGACATGAAGGGGCTCCAAGAAAGGTGGAGAAAGACTTTGGGGCCAAGGGCTGGAGGGACAGGACGGGGATGCTCAGGTGGTTGTGGCTCCATTTTCCAGGGAATTCTTCACTCCAAGTAAGATCTGTGGGATGGAGGACACAATTCCCATCCTTCTTCAGGTCTGCTGAGGGACAACCCCCAATCCCTGTGCCCTGGGTTGGTGGCGTGAGGATCCACCCCCTGAAATCCCACCAGGAGCAGACCAGGGTTATTGTCCCCCAGTGAGACCTGAGCTGTGTGACATGAGGATGTGACATTCCCTGACTGCTCCCAGAGTGTGAGGGGTGACATCCCAAAGGGGACTGGGATGGGGAACTGGGATGTGGAACTGGGATGTGGAATTGGGCTTGGGAACTGGGATGTGGAACTGGGCTGGAGAACTGGGATGTGGAACTGGCACCACCAGCCCCACGGAGCCCACTGTGCCCACGCCGAGGCCCCGTCGGTGGGTGAGATTTCCAGCCCTCCAGCCCCAGAGCGCCGTTGCAACATTCCTTTTGTTTTCTAGGAATTCGACTCCACCAAGGAGGGAAACCACAGGGAAATTGTTTCAGTGTGCTCTGGCTGGGGGGAGAAGGGCTGGGGCCGTGGAACACACAGCCCGCCAGCCACGAGGCTTAAAAAAACACGCTCCGAGTCCAACCCGAGGAAAAAGGAACTTTTTTTTTTTTAATTTTATTTTTTTTTCCCCCTTCTTTAGCTTGGCAGGCTGAGCCCAGGCAAGTGCAGATCAAAGGCAGGCGGGTCTGCCGTGCTGGACATTTAATGAAGATTTAATTCATAAAACGAGCCGTGCAGGGAGTGCTGTGGGATTTCAGTGTGGAACTGGGGACGCTGCCGTGCTGAGGAGGAAAATCAGCCCCTTCCCCTGCCAGGAGAAAGGTGATCCCTCATTTCCTGTGCAATTCCACTCAGGGGACCAACACCTTTCTTGTTGCCCCCAGGTGGGCTCGAGTCACATCCAGCCCTTTCTCCTGGGGGTGGGAGAGTCTCCCTGCCATGGAAAGAAATGGGAATGTCCCACCACATCAAACTGCTCCCTTTCCCCTCGCTTGAATTCAGAGTTCCCCGTTTTCAAACCTTTCTCTTTTTCCCTTTTCTTTCATTTGTGGCTCTTTTCTCCCCCCTGTGAAATGTGCAGTGCAGAAGTTTGACTTGGCAGCGCTGCTGGAACAGATGGAGAGCCCTGGCCCCGCTCCCCCGATCCCAGGAACTCCTGCTCGAGGCCGTGGGCAGGATTTCCAGCCACTTATTCCTTGGGCTGCCGAGGCAGAGCCTAAAAAAACCCCCCCCCAAACTTTCACACAGAAGGGGCTGGGATTTTCTGTAGGACAAGAGCGATCCACGAGTGACCACGTGAGGCTCCTTCTCTCCGTGGAAGGTCCCAAGGCTGCAGATTCCATGGGAGCTGATTCCATGTGCAAACCAGAGGATTATTTTAGGGAAAGCCACCCACAAATGGTGGTGCACCCAAAGGAAGGGACAACCAGCTCCATCCAAAGTCAGGAGAACGAGGGGTGTTCTCCTGCCCTGGAAACATCACACCGTGGGTGATATCCAGGTCCTCAAGCTCCTCCTGCCCCAGGACATCAAAGAGGGACCAAGATCTCTCCTCAAGCTCTTCCTGCCCCAGGATGGACATAGAAGATGGGCATGGCTTCCCATGGGCACAGGGCAGGGATAGGTGGGATATTGGGAAGGAATTCCTGGCTGGGAGGGTGGGCAGGCCCTGGCACAGGGTGGGCAGAGAAGCTGTGGCTGCCCCTGGATCCCTGGCAGTGTCCAAGGGCAGGTTGGAGCACCCTGGGCTGGTGGAAGGTGTCCCTGCCTGTGGCAGGGGTGGCTTTAAGATCCTTCCAACCCAACCCATCCATGGTTCCCTGGTCCCTGCCCTTCCCTGCTCTCAGACAGCCCTCAGCATCCTCACAGGAAACACTCAGCAGACGTCTTTGTGTCTTGAGCCTCTTGGCAGAAGATCTTCCCTTGCCCCTTGGGAGTTGCATCATTATTTTGTCGTCTTGCAAACATTATTAGTGATTCAAGGTCTGGGGGAAGAGGTTTTCCTTTTTAATCCTTTGGCTCGTTAAGGGGCTCTGCTGGTCGGGGCCGTGTCACCCTCGCTCAGGAGCTGCTCTGTCCTCTGATGTCACCCCTTGGCCACGGCAGCCTCGGTGTCTCCAGCCCGGCCCTGCAGGGTCTCCTTCCCACCTCGGGCTAATGAGAGAAGAAACCCAGAGCCAGCAGAAAATCTGGTTCCTTTTAATAAAGACAGAGTGGAGCGAAATAGTTCAGCTCTGACTTCTCCGCCTGCCCCGGGAGGTGCAAAACACCCTCTTTCCTCTGGGCTCGCCCTGCCAGCTGGGAAGGGAGAGCAGGGGCGAATCTCCCTCGGTGCCAACACCTCCCTGAGTTATTCCCTGGAAAAAGACCAGCCCTGGCTGGCGTCTGCCACGCTCGGGGGGCAGCTGGGGGGGCACAGGAACCGTGCCAGGGAAGGTGCCAGTGGGAGCTGATCCCATTTGTGGGGCGTGTTCAAGGCAGCACCAAGAGGAGGAATTAAAAGGCTGAAGGAACAGAAGGACGATGAAATTTGATTTCCTGAGTAGCCCAGGGCCGGCTCTATGGGTTGTGTTGCTCCTGGATTGTCCTTTGGCAAGGGTATGGGGGGACAGGACACAGGGAATGGGTTCCCATGGACAGAGGGCAGGGATGGATGGGATATTGGGATGGAATTCCACCCTGGGAGGGTGGGCAGGCCCTGGCACAGGGTGGGCAGAGAAGCTGTGGCTGCCCCTGGATCCCTGGGAGTGCCCAAGGCTGGGTTGGAGCCACCTGGGCTGGTGGAAAATGTCCCTGCCCATGGAAAGAGAGGGGCTTTTAGGTCACTTCCCAGCCTGGGATTTGCCATTGCAAGAAGATTCCAAGGAACTCGTGGATTCCTCAGCCCTTGGTGCCCTGAGCAAGTCTGGACATCCTGCAGGAGGGAGGGCACTGCCCAGATGGCTGAAGAGGCTCAGCAGAGGAGAAATGGGTGAAATTGGGTAATCCCTGCTGTGTATGAGGTCAGTGCCCATGATCTCACGTCCCTCCTGGCCCCTGGGCCGCTCTGTCACCACGTAAATGTCACCACACCTGCTCACTGTGTGTGGGACGAGTCCCAGCCCTTCCCTGGGCTGCTCCCCCACGTCATCAAAATGACAACTCTGGCCAAAAATACCTCATTGCCCATTCCCCCCAGCACTCCCCGTTTCCCTGGACACCCCTGCCCAAACCTGGGCTCCAAAACCCCTCTGGAGTTTGAAGCCAAGCCCAAATCCAGCTCCCCAAAGCTCCTGCTGTTTGTAAAGCCTGGAAAAGACCAGACCTGCCCTTTCTGTGCCTGCTGAGGAATCTCCAGTGGCTTTTCCTTGTAGGAGCACCTGGTGGGGGCTGGAGGTGCCCGAGAGCTGCAGGGTGGGAGGGGACAGGGATGTCCTTAAGCCATGGCCAGTGGCCCAGGGGCTCTCTGAGCCTCCCCTTCCAGGCAGGATCACTCCAGGGAACACCCTCAATCCAGCATTGGATTCTCACTTTGCACAGCGAGCCACAGGACCGTTTTCTCCTCTTTTTATTCACTCTGGGATTCTCTCTGCCCGTGTTTCCTCCCAGCCAGTCTCTTGTGTCCCCGTGGCCATCCCTGCAGGGCCACAAGCCTGTCCTGCCCTTCCTCTCAGCCCCTGTGCAGGTTTCCTGGTCGTGCTCGAGGAGACATGAGTTCATCCAGGCTCCCCCTGTCTAATCACTAACAGACATGGAAAAAACCCCCTCACACACCAGAGGAGAACATAAACATCCATGTGATGTGCACAAGCGTATGGAGACAGCACTATGGGAAACACATGGTTCCATTTGAACAAAAACTCTTACATTTCCAGGGCTTTTATTTTTTTTTCCCTTCCCCTTTTTTATGGCTTGGGCCTGAGCTGTGAATAGAGGGGCTTGTTGTGTTGTTGTTGTTGTGTTTTAGGAGGACAATGCCTTGTCCAGAGCCACAGACATCCCATATTTTGGTTGGGAAGATAAAGCTTCCCTTGGCTCCCACCCAGGTCTCCCTCCCCTCCTTCTGGGATTGCTCAGGCTCTGACAGCCGGCCATGGGGGGCTCAAGAAGCCCCATGTGCTCGGAAATATTTTATCTAATCTTCCTTCTTAAACAGTGTCAGCCCCTCGCTTGGATTCCTCAAAGTCCTTTGTGCTTTCTGTCTGAGCTCACGAGCAGTTTCCTGAGGGGCTTTGGGTGTGGGGAGGAGGTTTGTGTGCCTGGCTGGGATGTGCAGCATAAAGGCACATTTAGCTCAGATATCGTGGAGTCAGGGAATGGTTTGGGATGGAAGGACCTCAAAGCCCATCCAGTGCCACCCCTGCCATGGGCAGGGACACCTCCCACTGTCCCAGGGTGCTCCAACCTGGCCTGGGACACTCCCAGGGATCCAGGGGCACCCACAGCTTCCCTGCCCACCCTCCCAGGGAGGAATTCCTTCCCAATATCCCACCTATCCCTGCCTTGTGCCCGTGGGAAGCCATTCCCTCTGTCCTGTCGCATCCCAGGAATCCTTCCCAAGGGCTGGAGAGGAGAAACCCCAGAAAAGTCCCTTTCTCCAAAACCCTTTATTAATGTTGTCCCTTTTCCCCCCGAAACAGCCTCAAAACATCATCTCTCTGGGCTGAGATCAGACAAAACCCTGCAGAGAAAACCCAAAGTGCTCGAGATCCATGGAGGAGATGATGACACGGAGGGCCAGCAGCTTTCCAGAGGTACAAAGGCCACGAGACGTGGCCAGCACGGCAGGAAGGGGCACGTGGAGGGTGCAGAGAAGCCTCCCCTGGGCCTGATTTGCCATTCCTGAGCATCCCTCCCGCCGTGTGCTGGATTCCAGCTGCCTGCTCGAGTGGATGAACATGAAGGAAGGAGGAAAACCCAACCCAAATCCAATCCCACCGCTCTGGGAGCGCCTGGATCGGCCCTGCCGGGGCTCTGGAGGGGATCAGGGGGTCCCTCCTTCCCAGCAAAGGCTGGATCTGCTTCTCAGGGTGTTTATTTATGGATGGGTTGCTCGGGGAAAGGAATCAAATGAGGCAAAAAGGAAATCAAACCACACAGTTTTAATCTTGCCCAGTGGGAGGACGAAAGCTGGACTGGCACAGGGAGAACATTCACACTCTGGGAATGTCCTTGGAGATTTCTCCTCGCTGCCATTCCTTTGGATTCTCTGCAAGAGGATTGGGATCCTCGTTGGGATCCTCTGCAAGAGGATTGGGATCCTCGTTGGGATCCTCTGCAGGACCTTTCACCCCCACCAGCTCTTGGTTCTCTCCCTGGTTTATTCCTGCTACACTTTCTTGGGGAGGAGGGAAATGGATCTGCTGCCCCTGCTTGTGTTTTCCCCATCACTAAAAGAGCACCCTGGGACAACCCCAAATGCTCAGCACTGACAGTGGGTCTGCCTGGGAAAAGGGAGAGAAATCCTCCAGGGACACTCCAAAGGCTGCAGGAGCTGGGAAAGGGCTGAGATCCCATCCCATCCCTCGGTATTTCACTGTCCTGCATCGCTCTGGGTGCACAACCCCAGCTCTCCCCCTCCCCTCTCCCCTCCTGTGCTGGACATTGCTGGGTTTATTTGGGTATTAACGAGGAAATCCCATTTTTCTGCCGGCTGCAGGGAAAGAGCTTTGCTGGAATGAGAGGGAAGGGGGTGAGGGGAGGAAAGCACCCCGGAGAAACGAGGGGCAGAGGATCCCCGAGCCCACCCAGAGGGGAAAGGGGGCTCTTCCAGCTGTGCCCCAGAGCAGCAGGATCCTGCCCTCTTCCTAGAACATTCCTGGAAGTGGGAGCTGCAGAGGGGCAGCTCTCCCGAGCCGGCACGTTCCACGTTCCACGCCGAGAGCTCCGGGCTCAGGACACGTTCCAAGCCTTGGCTGCCTCCCCATCCTTCGGATCTGCCGGAGCTGGGATGGGCTCTGTGCCCCCAGAGCTCAGAGGGAACACAGGGATCCTGCTCTCTGTGCCAGAGGGATTTCGGATAAGGGATGGAGGCACAGGACACAGGGAATGGGTTTCCATGGATAGAAAGCACAGATAGGTGGGATATTGGGATGGAATTCCTGGCTGGGAGGGTGGGCAGGCCCTGGCACAGGGTGGGCAGAGAAGCTGTGGCTGCCCCTGGATCCCTGGCAGTGCCCAAGGCTGGGTTGGAGCAGCCAACCTGCCCCACCATGGCAGGGGGTGGCACTGGANGGTTGGAGCAGCCAACCTGTCCCACCATGGATAATCCTTAAGGTCCTTCCAACCCAAACCATTCCATGGTTTCATGATACATCGGGAATGTGAGAAATATGACAAATCTAAACCACAGCCTGACACAGAGAGACTGTGAAATGGTCCATGTGATGCCTGGAGAGGGAGCTGGGACAACCCCACTGCTGGGGGGACCAGAGCATCTCCAGCATCTCCAGGTCACATGTGACAGAGCAACCAAACTCCAGTTGGGCTGAGTGAGTGGCTTGGAATCCTCCCAGGAATCTCTGGTTTCCGGCAAGTTGGAAATCACACAAACTGCTCTCGTGGTACTCAGACAAAACTCGGCGTCCAGGCAGCCTGAGGTTGCTGGTGGTGGGGAGGACGAGCAGCACTTTTTCACAGCCTAAAACGCTGCCTTTCTGCCCAAAGCTTGGGCCAGATTTGGAGCTGTTTATTCGGATGCAAATTATCTCTTGCAGCTACTGAGCTGACAAACCCCAGCGCTCCCTAAAGGAAAGGTTGGGCTCAGGGAGCACAGAAATCCCACTGCATCCAGCAGGACTGAGGCACCCCAGGGAAAAGGGAGTCCAGGAACCCAGGGAAGTCATGCCCCGTGGCCAGGAATATCCTGATGGAATTCCACCTGGAAGTGGCTGCTGGCCAAGTGGCCAGGAGTGCCAGAAGCCACAGCGTGGCCTCTGCTGAGGGAGGAGCTGCCAGTGCTGGCAGAAACAATACCAGGAGTGACACGTCTCTTCAGCCCCAACAGTCACTGAGCTGAAGGTTCCAACCATCACTGAAATTCCTGGTCCTTCAGAGCCTCCAGACGTGGTTCTGGTGATGCTTCCACTGCCCCTCCTGACCCAGAGGGCACTTCCACTGCCCCTCCTGATCCAAAGGGCATTTCCACTGCCCCTCCTGACCCAGAGGGCATTCCCACTGCCCCTCCTGATCCAAAGGGCATTTCCACTGCCCCTCCTGACCCAGAGGGCATTCCCACTGCCCCTCCTGATCCAAAGGGCATTTCCACTGCCCCTCCTGACCCAGAGGGCATTCCCACTGCCCCTCCTGATCCAAAGGGCATTTCCACTGCCCCTCCTGACCCAGAGGGCATTCCCACTGCCCCTCCTGATCCAAAGGGCATTTCCACTGCCCCTCCTGACCCAGAGGGCATTCCCACTGCCCCTCCTGATCCAAAGGGCATTTCCACTGCCCCTCCTGACCCAGAGGGCATTCCCACTGCCCCTCCTGATCCAAAGGGCATTTCCACTGCCCCTCCTGACCCAGAGGGCATTCCCACTGCCCCTCCTGATCCAAAGGGCATTTCCACTGCCCCTCCTGACCCAGAGGGCATTCCCACTGCCCCTCCTGATCCAAAGGGCATTTCCACTGCCCCTCCTGACCCAGAGGGCATTCCCACTGCCCCTCCTGATCCAAAGGGCATTTCCACTGCCCCTCCTGACCCAGAGGGCATTCCCACTGCCCCTCCTGATCCAAAGGGCATTTCCACTGCCCCTCCTGACCCAGAGGGCATTCCCACTGCCCCTCCTGATCCAAAGGGCATTTCCACTGCCCCTCCTGACCCAGAGGGCATTCCCACTGCCCGTCCTGACCCAGAGGGCATTCCCACTGCCCCTCCTGACCCAGAGGGCATTCCCACTGCCCCTCCTGACCCAAAGCACTGCCGGGAGTTGCTTTTTACTAACCAGAGTGGTATTTAATTCAGAGGCTGCCCAGCACCTGCCAGGGCTGCTCCACCCCTACAGCCCATCCTCCCCACGTCCCCTGGGTCACTTCACCCCTCCACGACCTGTCTGTGGCTGGACAACCCCCGTCCCCCTGCAGGGCTGTCCGAGCGCTCCAAAAACACGTGGAAATGGTGCTCCCAAGAGGCTCGGAGGAGACACGCCTGCAGGAATCCGCCTGGGAGGAATTGAGCACCTTTCGCGAAAGGCTGAGGAAGGAAATTCTTGGCTCCCGCCCGAGGAGCCTTTTCCAAAGCGTTTGTGCCGGTGCTCCCATGGACACAGGGTGGAAAATGTGTCTGGTGCATCAAACAACGCTGCATTGTTGTTGCAGGGCTGTGGTGTAACCCTTAAACAGCCTCCTCCAGCCAGGCAAGGTTTGGTTCAGCTTCTCTTCCATGTCCTTCCCATCCATCCTCCCTGCTTTCTGCCTTTGACTAAAGTCACTGAGCTAATTCTGCACTAGAAAGAGAGGCCTGGGTGGAAACCTTCCCTCAGAGAGCCCAGAGCAGGGCTGAGGTGTCATTCCTGCTGGTGCTGGACACGACTGGGCCCTCAGGGAGCTGTCCATGCCGTGGAGAAGACGCTGGTTGTGCACTCCAGTTCCTCTCCAAATATCAAAACCAGATCAACCAAGTCTCAGGGCATCCATAACCCTCATCTGGTGAGGGCTGGGGAGTCCTCCCAGGGTTGGGCGAGCCCAGCTACTCCCCAAAACACACCAAGATGACCCAAAAGACACCAAGATGACCCCAAACATCGATCCCCCCCGAGGCTGGGTAGGTGTCTTTGGTTTCAAAGACTCGATTCTCAGAGCAAAAGATGCCCCCAAAGCCACCGAGCCCTTCAGCTCCTTTGGGGACTGAACCCAAACTGCCCCTCCCCTCCCCCTGCATTTCCCCCCGACACACCTTTCCTTCCACTGCAACATAACCCCAAAGAAGACGTTGGCCTGACATGAAAGTCAAATGTATAAATATTTTTAAAAAGAGAAGAATTCCTGCCTCTCCAACAGTTTGCTCCAACTAATAGGTTTCAGATGTCTCACATACTTCATTCATTCAGCCCCATTCAGTCTCCTAGGAGCCCCCGCTGTATTTATTAAACACAGCAATTGTGGAATGTTCAGCACTTACAGAATAAAACACACCATTTTTTTATTATTATTTTTTTTCTCCCCCCAGAAAAAAAGTGTAATTAGAAAGCTTTGTGAGTGACCTAAAACTGTCATGCTGTTTCAGTCCCAGTGCCCACCCCAGCATCCTGCAGCTGTGCCAGTTTAACCCTCCCTGTGTCCCACCCTTCCAGGAGCAGGGGTTTTGGGGGGGTTTCTCCTCGGCAGGATGATTTGGCTGCTTTGCTGGAGCTCCTCCTGCTCGCCGTGTTCTCCTTCAGCGTTTCCTTTTGGCCACTTGGCTCTCCCACCCAACGTGTCTCTGGGATCCTGCGGGATGCCAGGGCTAATTTCAGCAGCAAAGACCTGGAGCACACGAGATCTTTCCTAGAGGGATTCAGATGGAAGCAGACACAGGAGAAGAGCCATTTTTCACTGCGGTGCTGGCAGGGGATGCCGAGGAGGATGTCTGGGCTGCACACTTGGAGAGACGCGAGACAAGGAGTTTGTTCCAGCGCCGTGACCTGCCAGGGCTGGGTGATGGCTCAGAAGGGGCTGCTGGAGCCTGGCGGGGTCCCAGCCCTGCTTTGGGGAGGGACACATGAAAAGCACATCTCGGAGGGTACGTGAGGCCCTGGGTCTGGCCTGGGATGATCTGGCAGGAGAAATGGCCTCTGCTTGGGGCCACAACCAGGTCATGCGGCTGATGTGTGTCTGTCGGGCTCTGGAGTGCACAGACAGGAGTTCATGGCCCCTAAGCAGCCTCTTCTTGGGCCACCAGCCCCATTCCAGCCCCTCCTTGGGCCACCAGCCCCATTCCAGCCTCTCCTCGGTCCACCAGCCCCATTCCAGCCTCTCCTTGGTCCACCAGCCCCATTCCAGCCTCCCCTTGTTCCACCAGCCCCATTCCAGCCTCCCTTGTTCCACCAGTCCCATTCCAGCCTCCCCTTGGTCCACCAGTCCCATTCCAGCCTCTCCTTGTTCCACCAGTCCCATTCCAGCCTCTCCTTGGTCCACCAGCCCCATTCCAGCCTCTCTTGGGCTTCCTTCAGAGCTTTGCCCATTTCCAAGGATGCAGTTTTATGTCACACACCCACATGAAACTCAACAAAAGCTTCAGGAAACCCCAGACTATCTTAGGGATCTGAGAGCCCACACTGAAGGATCTGGGACAGCAGCTCGTGGAGCAACCCAGACTTTGAGCTCCTCGTTTCAGTGTTGCTCCATCCCAAATTGTTCCCTGGTATTTCAGTGTCACCCATGTGCTCATGGCATCATTACAGAGTTGCTGGAGAGGTGCCCAGGCCATGAGCTCAAACCATTGCCCCAGTCTGAGCATCTGACCATGTATTGGAAAAACGCCTAAGGAAGATTCCTGCCCATTCCTGAAAGTCGGTGCCTCTGGGACAACAAAACTCCCCATTCCATCATGGGTTTCCAGCCTTTTTTGTGAGGTTGGCTGAGCATCTGCTGGTGATTAAGGGTTTTGTCATTTGGAAAGAGCTGACAATTACCTCCAATTATTCAAACTAGGTCAGGTTCTTCAGCACAAGTTTATGTGATGACTGTGGGCTGGAATTTAGGATTTCAAACCCCACTGGAGAGCAGGATCCACCTCTCCTCTCTCACATTCAGGAAAGAAGTCCTCCCATAACTATCAGCTCCTGGTCCCACAGAACCTGACCTGTGCATGTTCCAGTCAGGGACCATGACTAAAAATCCTCCTCAGGAACCTTCTGCACAGCAGGAAACACGGGAAGGTGGAGACAGACCAGAACCTGAAAGGCCATTTGGGGCTCTGCCTGTGCCAGGTTCTGTCCTTGTCACTGTGCCAGGAAAAGGAGGGATCAGCAGGTGATGGGAGGGAAACCACCAGAGCCATTTCCAGCTGGTTATCCTGACCAGTTTTCCCTCCATCCATCCCACCTTCAGGCATGAACAAAGCTCTCCCCAGAAAGGACATGGCCAGTAATTGCTCACAGTCTGGTGGGGGACTCTTCCCCCCCAGACCTGTGGCAGCCCCAGGGAGCTCATACGGAATTCCTTAGATCCCAAATTCCCTCCAAAGCCAAGCCAGGCACAGCTGCAGGGACAGCCCAGCACAGGTACCCCAGCCCAGCCCCTTTGAAGAGCCCTTTGAAGGCAGGAGGGTGTCCCACAAACCCCAACCTGGAGCACAAGCCCAGCCAACGAGATAGATCAAGGTACAAACCCAACTGGAAAATATTCTGCACTGCAAGGCCAGGATATTCAAATTCCATCTCCCTAATTACATGTGATTGCTTTTTGGCAAGCGCTCAACCTGCCAGAGCAGTGAGGTTTTACAAACATTCACACAGGCATTAGATCATTGTTTGAATGAGTTATTGGCAGCCCAAATCTGAAGTAAAAACATAGTTTAAAGAAGACCATATTGACCAGGGTGAAGCTGTCTGCTTTCATGTCTCCTGGTTGTCTCTGGACACCCAAGATCCTCCCTGGCTTCGTGTCACTCACGTCCCAAGGTATTTGTGGGGGTGGATGTTGGGATTTTGGGGGGTTCTGACACAGAGTTGTGGCTCACACAAAACACAGGCCTTGGATGGTTCCTCTGCCTGACTGTAGAGTGCAAATGGCAGGTTTGAAGTTCAGATCCCTGTCTCAGAGGTGACTCTGTCCCCCACCACGCTCAGGTGGTGCAGGAGCCTCTGGCAGCTTGGCTGGGGAATAAAAATATTCCAGGCTCTGGCAGCCACCCAGCCCAGAGCGCTGCACGGAGGGGGCACCCCAGGGACCCTCGAGGGCACCCCTGCCTTCCACGTGCTGCCTAAATTAGATCTCAGGAGACCAGATTTGGGTTTTAAGAGAGGGGTGAGCTTGTTAGTGACCAACATTATCCATGAAACAGGAATCAGAGCTTTTATTGCACTTGGAGGTGCTGTAAAAGGCAAAGAGGGAGGGGACGGCCCCAGGAACCCCCTCCCTGCCCCAGCAGAGCCCCTTTGGCTGGCACAGGGTGGGGGGTCCCTCAGGAGTCCTGGCAGGGCTCTGGAATTGTCATGCCAAGGGAGAACGAGCCCCAGACTAAACAGGAGCCTTGAGAAGGTGCAAGGAGATTGAGACAAGGCTTGTAAGGGGCAGGTCCCCAGAGAGCCCCTTATCCCGTGGCCAGGAGCCCAGGTTGGAAAGGATCTAAGTGAGGATTGCCAAGATGCAGCAGGATCTATCCAGGACTGCCTCCTCCACCCAGGAAAGTCAGGGTATGCAGCTCCTTCCTTCCCAAATCATGGCTTTAGTTACACACACGTGTGTTGCTGGCACTGAAAATCCAGGGAAATGATGTTTTAGGAGGTAAAAAACTCCTGTTCCAGTGATCCCCTCCCACAGCCTGCTTGGAAATCATCAATCCCTCTTGGAAAAGGGTCTCATGAGACTTTGGTCCGAGGTTCCATTGACTGAGGGGTCTGTGGTGCAGTCCTGAGGGTTCCCGTGCTCCCAGAGAGCTCCCATGCAAGAGGGATACAAAGAACAGGAAGAAGGAATTAATAAAGAAAGAAAATAATCAAAACTGGTGTCTTTTGGTTACAGAGGAGAAAACTGCAGACACAGAATGGGAACAGAAAGGATGGAGAAACACCCGTGACATCCCAGAGCTGCCAGGCACCAATAAAACCTGCCCTGCCAAAGGCCTTTCTTAATCAGTACCCAAAATCAAAGGGGTTTGGATTAAGAAGAGGAAACAAACACAAACTGCACACAATGCTCAACCAACAGGAACCATCCTCTAACAGCCCTCCTGAATCTGCCCTCGTGTTTTACAAAGAACATGGGATTTCTGCTGGTTTGAGCTGATTTTACAATGCAAAGCTCGTCTTGCAGCAGCAGCTTTGGGAAGGTCTGAACTAACAAAAAGCTGAAAGGCCTTTTTGAATATTAACTACTCCCACCCCAGCACCTTGGGAGCTTTTGGTCATTATTGTCAGCCAATAAATAAGGGACTTTTGCAGGAGGGCCGATGTCCTTCCTAAGGTCATACACGGCTGCAAGCAAGAGAGCCAGGAATAAAAAAAATAGGCCCTGGCTTTAAGAATTAAACTGCTTTCCTGAAATAAGGAGCATAATTTATTGTTTTTTTCCTGCTCACACAGCAAAATCCACGAAACGCAAAGGAAATCAGGAGGGGAGGGGGTTTGTCCCCACACGTATCATTCATTTCTGCCACGGCAAGACCTTGCAAAGCTGCATTCCCAGGGCACTGCCCAGGCTTAACCCAGAGGTATTTTGGGTTAGAGGATCCCCCAGGACAGCCCAGGTGTGGGAGCAGCCGCTCTGGAACCCCAGCACTGCTCACCCCAGGGCCGGCTGGCAGCGTGGGGCCGGAGGGAGCCCCTGCTTTCCCAGGGCTTTTCCCTTTGCTGTGTGTTTGGGAGGTCACACAGCTGTGGGGCAGGCTCAGGAGGAGCTGGGAGCCTGCAGGGATCGCTGCCCCCATCACACATGTCCTAGGGAAGGCAGCTCTCCCGTGGACTGCCATCCCATTAACTCCTGCTGGTGGGAGCCCCTTCCTGGGGCTGCAATTCCTTCACGGCCCCCAGCCGAGGGTCGCTGGTCCTGTGGATAACTCCGGTCTCATCCCTGACCTGGGCACTGGTATTTATTTTCTCATTTTATAAGAACCAGGCTCTTCCCGCGCTCCTTCCTGGCGTGGTGCGAGGCTCAGCCCGCGCTGCTCAGTCTCAGGATACTCGAGGCGGAAAACTGGGAACGTTTCCCAACACTCCGTCCTGCCTTCCTGGGAAAGGAATCTCTGCCTCCACACGCTCCCAACTGTGCCATCAGCTGGAGCGAGATGGAACTTCATGGGATGAGATGACCCTTTTCCGAAATGCCCTTCCAAGGGCAAAGCCTGGGGAAGGGTCTGGGTCCCTCCAAGGGCTGGCCAAGGTGCCAAGGGAATCTGGAGGGCAGCAAAGGTTGGAAAAGGCTGGGAAAGGTCTCCAGAATATCCCAGGGGAAGTCCCAGGGTTTTCAGGAGGGTGGGAGAGTCCTGCCCCAGCTTTGGAAAGGCACCCAGGGAATTCTGAAGGGAAGCAAAGCTCTCTTTAAGCCCCCCAAAGGCAGGTGGGGCTCTCCGGAGGGGAAAAGGGCCATCCCAGTGCCTTGGAAAAGCCCTGGAAAAGCCCCAGGGAACACTGGGAAGCACCGGGGCCTCTTGAGATGTCACCCCAAGGAGAGGGACTGAAGAGAATCCCAGAATCCAAGGATGGTTTGGGATGGAAGGGACTTCAAAGCCCATCCAGTGCCATCCCTGCCATGGGCAGGGACACCTTCCACCAGCCCAGGTTGCTCCAACCTGGCCTTGGACACTTCCAGGGATGGAGCAGCCACAGTTTATCTGTGCCAGAGGGCAGGGATAGAGTGGATATTGGGACGGAATTCCTGGCTGGGAGGGTGGGCAGGCCCTGGCACAGGTTGGGCAGAGAAGCTGTGGCTGCCCCATCCCTGGGAGTGTCCCAGGCCAGGTTGGCACACCCT
>WBMV01006430.1:337594-348845 GCA_013396655.1 Campylorhamphus procurvoides
GTCACACCTTTCCCATCCCTGGTATCCCATCTCCATCCCTGCCACCCCATCCCTGCCACTCCATCCCCATCTCTGGCACCCCATCCCCATCCCTGGCACCCCCTCCCCATCCCTGGCACCCCTTCCCCATCCCCATCCCTGTCACCCCCTCCCCTCTCGTCCATCCCAGCCATAGCCGGGAGGGACACAGCCCAGCTCGGGCAGGGTAAGGGCAAGCCTTGCCCGACACAAAGATGGCGGCGGCGGCGCCCTCCCCGGAGGGGGCGTGTCCCGTTCAGGCCCCGGCCGCCGTCGGCACTTCCGGCCGCGGTGCGGCCGCGCCGATGGCGGTGAATTACGCGGCCGGGCTGTCCCCGTACTCGGACAAGGGCAAGTGCGGCCTGCCCGAGGTGAGCAGCGCCCGGGGGGACCCTCCGAGAGCCCGGGGGAACCTCCGCCCTCCGCGGAACCTCCGCCCGACCGTCCCTCGGGGATGCGGGGCCGGCCCGGCACATTGCCATGGCAACCGCGGCCTGCGCCCCCCGGGAGACACGCATGGGGAGCCCTTTGGGTGTGCCCAGCGCCTCCCCGGGGCTCCCTCCTTACCCCCCAGCCCACCCCGTGTTCCCCACCTCGTACCCCTCCCGGCCCATCCCATAATTCCCTCCATGTCCCCCTCATGTCACCCCCAGGGCTCCCTCCTTACCCCCCAGTCCCACCCCATGGCTCCCTCTGTGTCCCTCGCCGTCCCTGCCCTGTCCCCGGAGCTGGTGGCACTGCTGGTGACAGCTGGGGCTGAGCACGCATGGGGTGGCCCCGGGTCCCTCCTGGAGCCCAGCCTGGATGAGCTGCCTGTGAGAGCAACAAACAGCCCAGGAGCTCTGGGTGTTCCAGGCCATCCTCCTGCACGGAGAGGGCTCGGCCGAGGAGGTTCCTCTCCCATTAAATGCTTCTGTTGTTAGGGAATGTGGAATCTTTTGTGGATAAGGAAGAGCTGTGGGTCACTGGGGCTCTGTGCTGGGAGGTGTGTGGGATCATGGAATCACAGGGTGGTTTGGGTTGGAATGGACCTGAAGGATCATCCAGTGCCACCCCTGCCACGGGCAGGGACACCTTTCATTGTCCCAGGGTGCTCCAACCTGGCCTTGGACACTTCCAGGGATCCAGGGGCACCCACAGCTTCTCTGGGCACCCTGTGCCAGGACCTGCCCACCCTCCTAGGGAGGAATTCCTTCCCAATCTAAGCCACCCCTACATGTATCCCATGGAGATCCACCTCATCTCTCCATCCCGGGGTTGTCTCTTTGCCCAGATTTTCGACCCTCCGGAGGAGCTGGAGCGGAAGGTTCGGGAGCTGGCAGAGTTGATCAGGAGCTCCTCCAATGTGGTGTTCCACACAGGGGCAGGAATCAGCACAGCCTCGGGGATCCCTGACTTCAGGTAAGGGCATGGCACCTCCTCCAAGTCCATCTTCCAGCTTGGAAAGCTCTTGGCAAGCTCTGGTTTACCCCAGCCAGACCTACTCCATCCCTCCTGTCGGTCCCAGATCCAGCTGTGAACAGCCTTTTCCCTCTCACACACCTGTCTGATGTTCAGCTGTTCCCACAAAAGCCCCCTGTGTGCTCTGCTTGCATCAACCACCAGAATCCTGGTGATCCATGACCTCCATTTCATGGTGTCTGGCTCATCCCACATGGATGGGGCTGGCGTTGCACGTGCAGCCTGAGCTCTCCCTTCTCCCTCTTTCCCGTGGCTGCAGGGGCCCCAATGGTGTCTGGACTATGGAAGAGAAAGGGCTCTCCCCAAAATTCGACACCACCTTTGAGAATGCCAGACCCTCCAAGACTCACATGGCGCTGCTGGGGCTGCAGAGAGTCGGAATCCTGAAATTCCTGGTCAGCCAGAACGTGGATGGCCTTCACGTGCGTTCAGGATTCCCACGGTACTGCCCCCCCGGGCCCCTCCTGCCTTTCCCAGCCCTGTGTGAGGGATTTGATTCCCAAGGAGTCTGATATGGGGAGTGGAAACTGGAAGGGGATAAACCAGCTGGAATTTAGAGGAGAGAGGTTGTGGTTCTAATCCAGAGGGCGATGCAATGGAGTCATCCTTGGCTGGTCCTCCCTGGAAGTGCTCCCAAGTGCCATTTGTGCACAAGAAAAACAAGTCATGGAGCTGCCTGGAAAGGGGAGGGGAGAGCAGCACAAAGTGAAATGAAGGGAGTCAGTGAGGCTTGAAAGATGCTGAGTGTCTGGAACTGACCTTCCTACCTCTGAGGGTGGTGAGGTGCTGGAACAGGTTTCCCAGAAAAGCTGTGGATGTTCCATCCCTGGAAACAAGGATGGAGAAAGGGAAATGGGGCTTGGACAACGCAGTCAGGGACATGGTGGGATTGTCCTGGTCCTGTGCAGGGCCAGGATCTTTAAAGTCCCTTCCAACCCAATCCATTCTGGGATTCCATGAGTGGGGATGAGAAGGAGGAACATGAAGGAACCTCAGAGAAGAAGCATCTCACAAATACCTTCAGCCATCTCAGGCTGAGCAGAGCTGCCTCCAGGGGGTGTTTCCTGGTATTGAAAGCCCCAAGTCCTTCTCCCAGCTAAACTAAACAGCCATGGCAAAAGGAACAGGGAATAAGGACAGAACTCTGTGTTAAGCCCAGCTCTGCCACCTAAACAAAGCCTGTGCTTGAGTAAGCACTGCTGAACTGGGGCCAAACTGGGGGAAATCAAGTCAGTCCTGTCTCTTCCACCCTGGAGGAGGTTCCCAGGTGCAGTGGGGTTTGGAGGAGCACAAGGAGAGGGTGGCTGTGTTTTCCTCTGGCTTCTGTTCTGAGCTCGAGGGGAGTTTTAGGGTAAATGAGTGCCAGAGGGCTGGGCTGGCACAGGGATGGAGAGGTGCTGGGAAAAGCAAAGATCCAGGTGCTACCAAGAGCAGAGATCTGAGCTGGAACAGGGGCTGGAATGGATGTTGCAGGTGGAAGCATTGAAATTAAAAAGCCACGACATGCTGTCCCTCCTCAGTCCCTGCTGTGGTGGCCACATGGAGATGAACCCATCGCCTGGCAGAGCTGGAATTCAGGGAAGCCCTTGAGCTTCAGGGCCTTGGTGAGGAAGGGGGGGCTGTCCCAGGGCTCTCCACCCTCTCCCATCTCTCCTGTGCTGTTCTCCCACAGGGACAAGTTGGCTGAGCTGCACGGGAACATGTTTGTGGAGGAGTGCGTGAAATGTGGCAAGTAGGTGTGCCCCGAGCCCAGGCTGGGGGCTTGGCTGGGTTTTCCATGCCGGGGGGGTCAGAGGGGGCACTGCAGCCCCTCCCTGAGTGCCAGGCCCTGAGGGCTCCGTGTCTCCACAGGCAGTACGTGCGGGACGCCGTGGTGGGCAGCATGGGGCTCAAACCCACGGGCCGGCTCTGCAGCGTCACCAAGGCCCGGGGGCTGCGGGCATGCAGGTGGGCAGGGAGCCCCTGGGTGGGCAGGGATCCTGTGGATGGGGAGGGATCCCTGGAGGGATCCTGTGGGTGGGGATGGAGCCCTGGAGGTGAGGATGGATCCCTGCTGGGACACTGGATGTGGGATGGCAGGGACCCTCCGAATGGCCAACAGCCCCTTGGGTTCAGGAGAGGCAGCCAAGGGTGCAGAGAAGGTCTCACAGTTCCCTCACAGGGAGGCTGGGACAGGGTCTGGGTCACTGTCACCTCTGCCAGGGCAGCTCTGCTGCCTGTTCCTGCCTGGCAGGGGAGAACAAGGTCCCTGTGTGTGTTTTCCAGAGGGAAGTTAAGAGACACTATCCTGGACTGGGAAGATTCCCTGCCCGACCGTGACCTCACGCTGGCAGATGAGGCCTGCAGGTACTGAGCACCCTGGGCAGTGCCAGGTGTCCCTGCCCATGGCAGGGGGTGGCACTGGATGAGCTCTAAGCTCTCTTCCAACCCAAATTATCCCGTGATTGTGGATTTTTGTCTCCTCCCCTCAGAAAAGCCGATCTCTCGGTCACCCTGGGGACCTCCCTGCAGATCAAGCCCAGTGGGAACCTCCCTCTGATCACCAAGAAGAGAGGAGGGAAGCTGGTCATAGTGAACCTCCAAGCAACCAAACACGTGAGTGAGCATCCTCACCACTGTGCTGCTCCTCTCCCCTCGTGTCACCTCTTCCAGGCCCAGCCCAGGTTTGTCCCTGCACGTCGTCCCCTCCCAGGTGGCCTCTCTTAGCAGGCAAACAGGTTGAGAGTTAAACCTGCAACTCCTGAGAAACAGAAATGGCAGGTAAATCTTGGAATCCCAGAGTGGTTTGGGTGGGAAGGGACCTTAAAGCTCATTTTGTTATGGCAGGGACACTTTCCACTGGTCCAGGTTGCTCCAAGCCCTGTCCAAACTTATCCAAACAAATCCTAAGAGCAGAGTAAAAGCTCAGCCCAAAGCCTGACACATCCTCTCGTGAATCAAAGCCCAGTGGAATATGCTGAGTTGGAAGAGACCCATCAGGATCATCAGTCCAACCCCTGGCCCTGCCCAGACACCCCAACAATCCCACCCTGTCCCTGTCCCCCAAACCCTCCTGCAGCTCTGGCAGCCTCGGGGCTGTGCCCACTGCCCTGGGGAGCCTGGTCAGTGCCCACCACCCTCTGGGGGAAGAACCTTTCCCTGAGATCCTCCCTGACCCTGACTCAGCACGTGGCAGTTCACGCTCAGCCCTGATTTTGGTGCCCCAATTTCCCGAAGCCTTTAACTCCCCGATTCCTGGGACGTCACTGTCCCCTTGTCCCTGTCCCTGCTCTCTGTCCCCGTGTCCCGGGGCGTGGCTGCCGGGCCGTGCTCTCCGGGAATGACACCCTGGGGACATCGCCCTGTGCCCGGGAGGGGCCCTTTGTGCCCAGCTCCGTGTCCCCACCCCAGGACAGACAGGCCGACCTGCGCATCCACGCCTACGTCGATGATGTCATGACGAAGCTGATGAAGCACCTGGGGCTGGAGGTGCCCGAGTGGACGGGGCCGGTGGTGGTGGAGAGTGCTGAGCAGCCCCCCGGGAAGTGGCTGAAGGAGGAGCCCCTGTCCCAGCACAACGGCACAGGCACGCTGTGTCCTGGGAACACACCACAGGAACACCACGATGGGCTGAAACAGGAACGTCCCAGCCTGGACACGGGGCCACCACCCGTGAAGAAGGTGAAGGTGGAGCCTCTCCTCACCTGAGCCAGACTGTTCCCTCTCTCCAGAAACTCGTCTGTGCCGCTTTTCCTACCGACTTTTTTTTATACCCTTAAATATTGTCCCTTTTTTTATGTAAGTATTAAATGCACTTGAAGCACATGTGGTGGGGCAGCTGCACCCACGGGCTTGGGAAGGGCGTTGTTCCTTGAAATGTCCCAAGTTCCTGTGCTGAGAGGAGGCAGCTGTGGGGCACAGCTGGAGCTGGGCTTGGCACTGGGGTGGTGACTGGGATCACTGGAACAGCTGGCACCAGGGGGTTGGGATGAGCCACCACCATGTCCTGGCTGAGCCCATCCCTGAAAGTGTCCAAGGCCAGGCTGGACGGGGCTTGGAGCAACCTGGGATAGTGGAAGGTGTCCCTGCCCATGAAAGTGGATGGTCCTTAAGGTCCCTTCCAACCCAAACTGTTCCATGATTCTATGATTCCATGTCACTTGGTCATGGAAGGGGACTGGTGCTGGCTGGATCCCAGCTGAGAGCTGTGAGATGTGGCCACATGTCCCACCTCTCCTGGGTCCTGTTGCTTCATGGCAGTTGGGCCCAAGTTTGCCCTGGCCAAAGGCTCCTTGAAACCTTGTGCATCATCCCCTCTTAAATTAGATCAGGTGGACTTCTCCAAAATAACTTGTATTTAGAGATTAAAATAAAATTAAAAAAAAAAGAAACAAAACAAAACAAACAAAAATCAAACCAAGCAAACAAAAAAACCAAAACCAAGAACAAAACCAACCAGTTGCACCATCAGTAGCCAACCAGCCCAGGCCCCCTCCCGCTCCCTCAGCCCCATCCTGAGCGACCCTGAGTCCCTTCCACAACCTCCACTGCCCTCGGGGAGCAGAGCAGCCCCTTCCCTCCCAGTAAGGCCAATGGGAACCGGTCTCCTCTTCCCAGTTCACAGATACATCAAAGCCAAGCAGGTCCAGCAGCTGGAGGCAGATCCTGGAGGGGTCACCCCAAGGGCTTGTCCCTTAGGGGATGAGGTGCTGTGTCACCCCGTGGCATCCCCCGTGGTCCCTGGGTGCTGCCCTAAAGCTCCTCAGCTGGCTCCAGCACCGCGGGATGGCCGTGCCCAGGCTCAGACCAGGCCAGCGATGCCAGGCCCTGGTGTGGCGTGGGGCTGTCCCCTGGCACGGGCTCAGCACGATCCCCTGGGCTCAGCCCCTCGGGGGGCAGTGCCTGCGTGTCATTCCTGTGGGACACTTTGTCCGGGTGTGTGTGGCCCCTGAAAGCTTCATGCAGGCTCTCGGGGGTTTGGTCCAGCTGCTCCGCCCACAGCGGCTCCCGGGGCTTCTCATCCCCGGGCTGGGGCTGCGTGGAAACCACGCGGGAGGCGGCCGCGTTGTGCAGGGACCTGGAGAAAACTGAGGACCACGAGGGGCTGTCATGGCCTGGCACTGCCCCAGCTGAGCTTGGCACAGCCCAGGACTGCCCCAGCACAGCCCAGCTCAGTCCAGGACTGCCCCAGCACTGCCCCAGCACAGCCCCAGGACTGCCCCAGCTCAGCCCCAGCACAGCTCAGCTCAGCCCTCACCTCGCACTGGCCTGAAGTCGCCGTTTGCCTCAGCGTTGCTGGAGGCGAAGGGGCTGATGGAGGGGAAGATGATGAGTGTGAAGGAGAGCAGCAGCACCTGGGGACAGAGGGGATGTCACCACAGGCAGTGGAGGGGGACCAGGAGCTGGGACAGCTCCCAGGGAGGGGGCTGTTGGCAGAACCAGGACTGTGTCCATCCCTCCTGGTGCATGTGCTCCTGCCAGTGCGCCTCCATCCATCTATCCATCCCTGCCTCCATCCCTCCCTCCATCCCTTCCAGCACAGCCCCACAGATCCCCCTTCCCAAACCAGGGAGCCTGGGGGGTTTGGGGCCCCACGCACCGCGAGGCAGGTCCCCGTCTGTGCTGCTTTGTTGCTTGACTGTACCACGAGGGCCTGGAGCTTCTTCAGCTGCTCCAGGAGGGACCTGGGAACAGGGAGAGCCCATGAGCCCCCCAGGCCCCTCCTGCACCCCCAGTAGGTCTGACCAGGGGCAAGAGGGGTGTCCCAACCCCATCCCACCCTGGGAACACCTACGAGTTCTGCTTCTCCAGGTGCAGGACTTTCCTCTGCAGCTCCTGGTTCTGGGCCGTGCACGCCGACATCCTGGGGGACAGGGAGAAGGGGCTGGGACCAGGGGCACAGCTGGGGGGCTGGCAGGGAGCAGTGCCCCCCGGGGTGCCCCCATGCCCAGTGTGAGGGCCGGGGTCTGTACCGGCTCTCCAGCCCATCGATATATTCCTTCTTCTTCTTGCGGCTCTCCTGAGCCGACTGCTTGTTCCGGATCTTCCGCCGGATCTTCTTCAGCACCCGCTCCTCGTACTGGGAGAGACAGAGGGGGGTCAGGGCCACTGGGGGGGGCACCCCTCACTCCACACCCTTCCCGGGTGATACCCACCTTGGTGAGGGGCAGCTGCGTGGGCAGGGTCACCCCCTCCTTTGCCAGCAGCTTCTTCTCGTCCTCCGTCAGCACCAGCTCCTGGAAGTGGCCCTGGTGTGGGCGGAGCAGGGAGCTGGGAGCCTGCAGCTGCTGTGGGAACAGGGAATGGTGACCCCAGGGACTGTGGTGGGGACCACACGGTGGGGACAGGGATGGCATCGTGGGCCAGGAAACGTGGGCCACGTTCTCCGTGTGTGGGAACAGAGACAAGTGTGGTGATGGGGAGGGATGGGGGCAGGAATGGGGGGGATCGTGTTCCAGGAAAGGACAAGGGATGGGACCACGGTGTGGGAAAGGGGAGGGACAGGGATGGGAATGGGGCTGATCAGTGTCCAGGAGGGGACAAGGCTGTGGACAGGGAGCGTTGGGGACACAGGGACAAGGACTCACATTGTCAGAGCTGCCTGAGAGCAGCAGGTCCTTGACGGTGAGGGTGCAGGATGCGGGTGGGGAGACCACGGGCAGCTCCTGGTTCTCCTCCAGGAAGAACCCAGGGTGCCACATGTCTGGGTGAGGGCAGAGCAGGGCTGTCAGCAGTCCTGTGTCCCCCTCTGTCCCTGGTGTCCCTCACCCAGGCCTGACCCCCTCCCCTGCCATGGCCCCAGAGCTGGGCTGACTTGCTGCCCAGTCCATGACCCCGACTCTGCCTCCCCAAACTGTCCCTCTGGTCCTGCCCCAGCCCCCCCAGCCCTCCCCAACCCCTTTCCTCTTCCAGCCTCCCCACCAACACCAACCTGCCCAGTTCACCCCATTTCCCCAGCTCTCCCCACTTGTCCTGCCTCCCCCCTAGTCCTCCAGACCTCCCAGTTCTCCCCAATTCCCTCCAGTCCCCCCAGCTCCCCTAAGCTCCTCACAAGCCCCAATAAACCCCAGCTCCCCCACCCTTCTCAGCTCCCCAGTGTCCCCAGTGCCCCCAGCCCAGTCCATTGCCCGGTGTGGCTCACCCAGGTCGATGGAGACCTCGGGGTGCGGGACCCCAGACCCTCCTGGGAGGGGCTGAGCCCGGCAGGGGTTGGTGTAGGGGCACAGGACCTCTCGAGGACCCCCATCACTGCACCTGGGGGGGCTGTCGTGCTGGTCAGAGGGGGGGTCCTCGGAGACCCCGCTGTCACTGGTGGCCGGGGACCAGCTGGGCGAGTCTGACGCCGAGTCCCTGCAGCCCAGGATGGAGCTGAGGAAGTCCTCGCTGTCCTGGACACGCTGTGGGGACAGGACACCCATCACCACAGGGCACTGTCACCCCGGGGTGCCCATGGTGACCCAGGGTGGGTGGTGGGGCCGGGCCCCCCAGCCCGGGGGTCTCACCCTGTCCTCGTGCCAGGCCCCCGGCGGCGTTCCCAGCTCCACCCCGCGCAGGATCCCGTCCTGCCGGTCGAAGAGGAGGTCCAGCAGGTCCAGGCTGTCGAGGCTGCCCGTGCTGGAGGCCATGGCTGCGAGGTGACACTGTCAGTGCCCGTGGTTGTCCCCCATGTCCCCCTTCCTGCACGAGCTGCACAGCCCCGGGGACACCCTGAATTGTGGGGCAGGGGGTGTATTTGGGCCTGTCTGTGCACAGATGTGGGCACATCTGGCAAAGCCCTACATGTGGGAGGGAGAGCACAGGATGTGAGGGCTCCAGGCATGGCAGTGCCCCCCCTGCATCCTTCCAGCTGCTGGAACTCCCAAATCCTCTGGTTTTTGCCCAGAATGGCCCAGCCAGGGCACTGGGCAGCACAACCCCCAAGTGCAGGAGGGGCTGGGTCAGGCCAACTGACAACCCAACTACCCCCCCAGCTGACCCACCAGTTGACCTACTGACCAACCAGTTGACCAGTCAATCAGTGAGCCGATCAAGAAACGGTCCAAATGGTCAACCTGTTGGCCAAGTGACCAGCAGATGGACTGACCAAATAGCCAACCCACTGGCCAGTCAACTCTCTGACTGATTGATCAACCAACTCACCACCCAACCACCAACCCAACACTCAACCTATTACCCAACTGCTCTTCCCAACCATTAACCACAGACTCAAGTGTCCTCCAAGCTAAGTTTGGGGACAGTGTCATTACTGTGACATTTGTCTGGCCAACCCAGACATGGGGCTTTATTGAACCCTGTCCTTCACCCTCAACCCTCCCAGTGAGCCCTGCTGGTCCCATGGGACCCTGTGGAGTGCTGGCAGCTAGGACATACCTGTGTGAGATGCCATGGTTTGTCCTCTCTACCCTCTCTCAGCGCAGGGCAGTGGGGTGGACACCAAGACCAGCCTCCTCCTCCTCCTCCTCCTCCTCCTGCTGTGTGATGCCCTGACCCAAGTGGCAAAGTTTAAACTCCAACTGAACAGAAATAATGTCCTGGATTGCAAAATGTCCCTGATTGGGGCGAGCGGGGTGTGATGGCAGGGCCGCCCCGGGGATGGACCCGTAACTCATTAGCCAAATGTTTTTGTGCTCCCTTGCCAAGCAGGGCAGGAGGGGCTGGGGCTGGTGAGCGAAGTCCAGGTGCTATAATTGTCCATGAACCTTCACCCACTTTTGGGGACGATTTCCCTTTTTTCAGACGAGTGTCTGGGTGTTAATCACACTTTGG
This sequence comes from Campylorhamphus procurvoides, assembly GCA_013396655.1. Taxonomy (NCBI): domain Eukaryota; kingdom Metazoa; phylum Chordata; class Aves; order Passeriformes; family Dendrocolaptidae; genus Campylorhamphus; species Campylorhamphus procurvoides. The sequence goes on from WBMV01006430.1 coordinate 347,819, forward strand.
GGGTGTTGAGGAAAACATCCGGGGGACACTGGCTTGGCCTCTCTCACCCGTGGCTGCCTCCAAACAAACCCCGGTGCCCTCAGCTCCCTGTGGCCAGGGCTGGCCTGGGGTTCTGCTCCAGCCTCAGTTTCCTTCCAGTGCCTGAAGAGGCTGACAGGAAACTTGGAGAGACATTATTTACATGGGCTTGGGGTGCCAGGACACAGGGAATGGAGTCCCACTGCCAGAGGGCAGGGATAGGTGGGATATTGGGAAGGAATTCCTCCCTGGGAGGGTGGGCAGGCCCTGGCACAGGGTGCCCAGAGAAGCTGTGGCTGCCCCTGGATCCCTGGAAGTGCCCAAGGCCAGGTTGGAGTAACCTGGGACAGTGGAAAGTGTCCCTGCCCGTGGCAGGGGTGACACTGGGTGGGCTTTAAGGTCCTTCCAACCCAAACTACTCCATGATTCCCTCATGGGAATTCAGGGCTGAACACCGGCTGGTTTATTGTGCTCAACTCGCCCCCCCTGTGGTGGGGGACATCAGCCCAACACTGTCACCCGTGTCCCCTACACAAGCTGTCCCCACCACACCCTCGGGCTCCCCAAAGCGCCCTGACCCTGAGACCGCCAAACCTCCCGACCCCAAGATCCCCAAATCCCCCTGAGATCCCCAAACCCCCCTGAGATCTCCAAACCCCCCTGGGATCCCCAAACCCCCTGGGATCCACAGACCCCCTGGGATCCACAGACCCCTCTAAGATCCCCAAATCCCCCATCATCCCCTAGACCTCGAAACCTCCCAGGATCCCCAAACCCCCAGGACCCCAAACCGCCGATCCCGGGCACAGGGAGGGGACGGAGCTGACTAAAGCTCCGTGTGCCCCAGGCGTGGCACAGCCACAAGGCCGCGGCCCCTTATCGGCCTCCCCACGGCCTCTGACCGGCGGGGCGCAGCTGGCCCTGCTTTATGGCGCGGGCAAAGGCCGCGGGGCTCCGACGGGGCCTGGGGCTCGGGCAGGGAGCGTTAATTACGGATCAATTACTAATG
>WBMV01006430.1:349379-361779 GCA_013396655.1 Campylorhamphus procurvoides
TGGGCAGGGGGGAGGCTGGGCTGGTCCCCAGGTTTGCTGAGGGGGTGACAGGGAAGGGCTGGGGGGTGCAGGGACCAGGCCAGGGGACACAGGTTGGAGCTGGGATGGAGGTTTGGGGTTTAGAGGGGCTTTGGGGCACTAAAGGGGGCTCAGCACACAGGACATGGGGAGGAGGGGGGCAGAGCCTCATATCCCATCCAGAGCACTGTGTGGGAGGGCTGGGGTGAGACCCTCCCGTGGGTGAGGGGGACAAAGGGTGGCAGCAAATGGGAGAGAGCAGCTGGAGCCTGGCAGGGCTCTGCAGCAGGTGTTGGGGGAGCACAGGCACCCCTTTGTGCTCGGGGTGGGGGTGTCCTGGAGCAGGGGGGCTGCACGACCCCCTGGAAAGCCCTTCTCATGTTTCTCAGCCAAACCTAAGCTTGGCTTCCCGGTTGCTGTGCTGTGTGTTTAAGGACTGAAGGATTTTCCCTGCTCCTTGGCTCTCCCAGAACAGCTGATGGCTCCAAAGCTCCTCTCCAGGGGAGATGTGTGTGTTGGGCAGGGACTGGAGCCGGGCTTTGCTTCAGCCCTGCTGCTCTGCCAGGGGCTCAGGACGTGTCAGGGGGTGTGTTTGAGTCATTTCCCTCCACTTCCCTTCAAAACAAAACCTCTTTTCCCCGGTGCTGACCTCTCTTCTCCCCAGGGCCAACCTCGTGGACCTGCAGAAGAAGCTGGAGGAGCTGGAGCTGGATGAGCAGCAGAAGAAGCGCCTGGAAGCTTTCCTCACCCAGAAAGCCAAGGTGGGAGAGCTCAAGGACGATGACTTCGAGAGGATCTCCGAGCTGGGGGCTGGCAATGGGGGAGTGGTCACCAAAGTGCAGCACAAACCCTCGGGGCTCATCATGGCACGGAAGGTGAGGAGGGAGCAGCAGGGCTGGGGGGTGCTTGGGGCTCTCCCTGCCTTTGGCATGGCTGGGTTTGGGTGGATTCTCCCTGTTTGCACCTTCACCACCTCACCTGGGGCAGGAGCACAGGCCTGGCTGTCCCCAGAGAGGTTTGACACAGATCCTGTCTCTGAGTCCTCCTTTGGAGGGGCTGTGCTCTCTGTGACAGAGTCCTGGGCTTTGGACACCCTGGGGGGAAAACATGAGGTTGGTTTTTTTCCCAGGGAAGCTGATTTTGATGGATAAAGTTGCTGGAAGCAGCTGGAAACAGATCTCTTGAGGGTTGTAGGTTGTGGCTGAGGAGGGCTGGAAGTGTCAGGGGTGGGTTTGGCACACACCTTCTCACCCCTCACCACCCCCTTAACAGATCCCAAAGGTCATTCCAAGCAGTGACTTGGATTTCTGGGGAACATCTAACTGTGATTCCCTGTGGGAGAGGATTAGGAGCTGCTTCCTCTGCCTGTTGGAAGAGGCCATGCTCAGTGAGAGCAGCACAGCTGCTCCCTCCAGAGTCTGTGCTCTCTCCTGCTCTTGGGATCATGGAATCAGAGCATGGTTTGGGTTGGAAGGGGCCTTGAAGTTCATCCAGGTCTGCCCCCTGCCACGGGAAGGAACACCTTCCAGCAGCCCAGGCTGCCTCCCTCCCCACAGCCACCTTAACTGACTCAACACGGAGCCCCAAAAGCGCTGCTCGTTCACGTGCAGAACCTCCACGGGGCTTTTTTTTCTTTTTCTGTGGTTTCCTTGATCTCAGGGACCTTCTTACAACACCTACAGAGCTTGTGAAAATGTTCCTGTCTGCTGAGTCAGACCTGCTGAGATCAAACCTCTGACTTGTCTTTCTGCTCGTGTCCTGTGCAATCCCGGGGTGTTCGTGGCCTTCCCTCCCTGCCAGGGAGCACAGGGCTCTGGCCTGGAATCACACACTGCTTTGAGTTGCAAGGACCTTGAAAAATCATCTCATTCCACCCCTTTGCCACGGGCAGGGACACCCTCCACAAACCCAGGGTGCTTCAACTTGGCCTTGGACACTTCCAGGGATGATGGGGCAGCCACAGCTTCTCTGGGCACCCTGTGCCAGGGCCTGCCCACCCTCCCAGGGAGGAATTCCTTCCCAATATCCCATCCATCCCTGCCCTCTGGCAGTTTGAAGCCATTCCCCCTTTGTGCTGTCACTTTATCCTTAACATTAATCAGCAAATGGGGTAAAGTGTGTTCCAAAGCAGCACTCCCCTTGGGTTTGTTGCCTCCCAGCTCCCAGGACTTGCTCACACACTTCCCACAAGCTGTTCTTTTTCCCAGGTGTTACACCCTGACTGTTTCCTCTCTTGGCAGCTGATTCACTTGGAAATCAAACCAGCCATCAGGAATCAGATCATCCGGGAGCTGCAGGTGCTGCACGAGTGTAACTCCCCATACATCGTGGGCTTCTACGGGGCCTTCTACAGCGACGGCGAGATCTCCATCTGCATGGAGCACATGGTGAGCCCTGTGCCCTCCTGCCCCTTCCCAATTCCATCTCCCTGCCAGGGCAGGGGGCCTGGGGCACTGGCAGCTCTGGCTGCAGGGAGGCCGCTCTGCTCCTGGTGGGAGCCACGGGCGTCGTGGTGAGGGGCAGAGCGATTTTTGGGAAGTGGCAGCAGAGGTTTGGGGGTTGGCCAAACGGAAGTGTTGCCAACCTGCTGCTCTCCAGAGCCTGCTGAGGAGCTCAGGGAGCATGTTCTGCTGTTTCTGGGGGAGAATAATGTCGTTTCTCCTCCAAATCAGCACCAGCAGTATCATGGCTGCGTTGCCACCGAGGGAAGGAGGGGAAGAAGCACCAGCAAGGAGCAGAGCTGGCTGAAAACAGCATTCCAGTGGTTTTCAGGGATAAAGCTCAGCTCAGAGGAGCAGAAATCTCTAAAAGGACCGTGCTGAGGATGCTCTGTGCTGCTTATCCACCACTGCACAGCTCTGTGTTTCCTGCTGGCAGTTGGCACATTGGTCATTCCCATGTTCTGCATTTCAGGATGGAGGCTCTTTGGATCAAGTGCTGAAAGAAGCCAAGAGAATTCCTGAGGAAATCTTGGGCAAAGTCAGTATAGCGGTGAGTTGGGGTGGCCTTTCAGAGAGGATTTGCTGGGCAGGGATTGGGAATAATGGGTTGCCTTGGGAAGCTTTTTGTGCTTCCCCATATGCACTTCCCAATCCTGACCTGGGGAAGAGGGCAGTGTGTGCCAGAGGAGTGGGCAAAGCACGTTCCCAAACACTTTTCCAGCTCCAACCCCTCAGGTTCCTCTGGGTATCATTGACTTCTCCTCCAGAGGGTTTGGGAGAGAAGCTTTTTTGGGTGGTTAAACCAAGATCTGGGCTGGGCTTGGTGATAAATTGCAAACCCTGGAAGGTGTGGGGCACCCTGCAGCGTGTCCTGGTGGAGGGAAAGCTCTTCCCTTCCCAGCTCTGCTCTCATGCAGCCCTTGGATTCCTCCCAGGTTTTACGAGGCTTGGCGTATCTGCGGGAGAAGCACCAAATCATGCACAGAGGTGAGAGGAGGAACCTAAAAATAGCTGCCTGCAGTGCAGGAGCCTCGTGTGGCACCCAGAGCCCCGTCCCCACTGCCCTCTCTGGCTCTTCCCAGATGTGAAGCCTTCCAACATCCTGGTGAATTCCCGGGGGGAGATCAAGCTGTGTGATTTCGGGGTCAGCGGGCAGCTCATTGACTCCATGGCCAACTCCTTTGTGGGGACTCGGTCCTACATGTCTGTGAGTTCTTTCAGATGGCTTTTTGTACCCTTTGGGTTCCTCTCTGCTCTTAGAGAATCACTGTGGGTTTGGTTTGCTCGTGGCTTTGCTCTGTGTTCCCATCCTTGTCTGAGCTGCCCCGTTCCTGGTTCTTTTTGGGGTGAGCCCAGAGCTTTGGAAGTGGGACAGGCAGGACTTGGTGTCCTGTCAGCTCCAGCCTGTGCTCACCAAGCACTGGTGCACGTGGAAATGCAGGGACTTGCAGGGAAAGACATTTCAGATCCTACCAATCCTTCCATGGTTTATTTTAGTGAGTGTTTGAGGGTTCAAAAAATCTTCTCTCTCTGTATCAGAGCTCTGTCCAAAGACTGGTGCTGACCCACCCACGTCCTCTGCTGCTCTGGGGGCAAATGGGGGGTAAAACCAGTTCAGTGCAGCTCCCATTTGGTACAGGCTAATGGGAAATTAAAGCCAAATTGGAGTCAGGCAGGGAGAATGAATCCAGAATGGACCATTTCCAGTGCCACCCCCTGCCACGGACAGGGCCACTTTCCACTAGCCCAGATTGCTCGAAGCCCTGTCCAGCCTGGCCCTGAAGAATTCCATTTTGGAACAGCAAAACTGGTGCCCAGGTGCTGCTGGCCAAAATTCAGGGAGTGGGAGGGGGTTTCCTGCTGAGGAGCAGTGGGACATCAGGGAAGCCCCCCCAGAGCACTCAGTGCTCAGCTCTGAGCTGCCCTCGTATTTTGGGAATGGTTATTCAAGTGCAGTTATAGTTACACAGGGGCTATTTAAAACTAATATCCCCTTTGCACCCAGGCCCTGGCTCTGAGCTGCCTCAGAGCTGCCAGTGGGCATGACTTGCAGGGATTGATTTATTTTTAATTTTTTTCTTTCAACGGTGAGAGCCTCGTGTGGATTTTTCTGCTGCTCAGATTCCTTTTGGATGTGAACAGGAATGAGCAGGGAAATAAATTTTTGTTCAGGAACTGAGTTCATTGGATTTCAGCACACAGGGAAATAGATTCTTGCTGTGTGTTCCACACTCCCAAATATAAGTAGCTGTAAATGCTGCTGAGTTGTAGCTGTGGGTGGGATGCTACAGGTGCTTTATGTCTGCACATGATGCTGCTTTTCCATCCCCTTTGCCCCTGACCCCTTTGGGACTGTCCTTTCCCTGCAAGGGTGGAGCCTTGCAGTGGAGAGGCCATGGGGATATCACAGAATCATGGAATGGTTTGGGTTGGAAGGGACCTTAAAGATCATCCAGTGCCACCCCTGCCATGGGCAGGGACACCTTCCACTGTCCCAGGGTGCTCCAACCTGGCNAATACCCCATGGCACTGCCTGTGCCCGTGCTATCTGTGTGTTAATACCCCACGGCAGTGCCTGTCCCTGTGCCCTCTGTGTGTTGATAATCCATGTCAGTGGCTGTTCCTGTTCTCTGTTCTGATATTCCATGGCATTGCCTGTCCCTGTGCCATCTGTGTGTCGATACCCCATGGCACTGCCTGTCCCCTCTGTGTGTCGATACCCCACAGCACTGCCTGTGCCCATGCCCTCTGTGTGTCGATACCCCACAGCACTGCCTGTCCCTGTGCCCTCTGTGTGTCAATATTCCATGACAGAGGCTGTTCCTTTGCTCTCTGTGTGTCGATACCCCACATCACTGCCTGTCCCCGTGCCCTCTGTGTGTGCCAACACTCCAGGTGGGCAGACCCCCCTCCCTGGCCCTGGCAGCCCCTGAGGTGCCATGCCCTTGCCTTGCAGCCTGAGCGCCTGCAGGGCACGCACTACTCGGTGCAGTCGGACATCTGGAGCATGGGGCTGTCCCTGGTGGAGCTGTCCATCGGAAGGTACCCAATCCCCCCGCCAGACTCCAAGGAACTGGAAGCAATATTTGGCCGGCCGGTGGTGGACGGGGCAGAGGGAGAGTGTCACAGCGTGTCACCGCGGGCCAGGCCCCCCGGACGCCCCGGCAGTGGTAGGGCTGTCACCTCTGCATTGCACCAACACCCACGGGGGGCTGGGGGACAGCTGAGGGGGGGTTGTGGTGGGGAAAGGGGGGGTTTGTAAGGCAGGGTTTCTGGGGAGGGAATGCAGCCCCGTGGGAGGCTGGGCTTGCACGGAGAGGTGGGTTTGGGGTGCCAAAATGCTGCTTTTGGAGAGCTCTTGTGGGCTTCTTTAGACCCTGCCCCGTGCCAGGGTGGGTGCTGGCTCTTGGAATGTGGTGCCCGTGGAAAAGACAGTTTGAGGGCACTGCCACAGCCCCTGGTGCTCCTCAGGCTCTGCCTGTGCTGCCAACAAGTTCCTTCCAGGCTTTTTGGGAAGGGCTTTGTTGGGAGCTCCCACAGAAGCACCACCAGGGTTCCAGGGAGGCTCTGCTGGAGACATTTCCTTGGAAGCAGAAGGCTCTGGAGGCACTGCCACCCTGCCACAGCACATGGGCTGGGGCTCTCCAAGTGCTCCAAGCTAGGAAATAAATCTGGACTGTGTAGGCCTGGTGAAAGAAATCCGAAATTTCGGAATGTGCTTGGTTTTCTCTTTAACCACAACTCAGCTCCCCAGTGAGTTGCCTCTGCCTCTCCCAGCAAGAGCCCCACAGACGTGGTTTGCACACCAAATTAAGTCCTTTGCTGTCCCTGAAGAGCCTCTCACCACTGTTTTTGTCACCTTACCCACGCAGGCCACGGGATGGACAGTCGGCCTGCCATGGCCATCTTTGAGCTGCTGGATTATATAGTTAATGAGGTGGGTGTTTGTTTTCCATGGGTTTTCCAGACGTACCACGGGGATGTGTCAGCTCTGCTGCATCAGGGTGGGCTCTGGAATGTTTGTTAGTCCTGGAATTCCAGATTGGTTTGCGTTGGAAGGACCTTAAAGCCCATCCAGTGCCACCCCTGCCATGGGCAGGGACACCTTCCATGAGCTGAGGGTGCTCCAACCTGGCCTTGGACACTTCCAGGGATGGGGCAGCCACAGCTTCTCTGGGAATTCCATTCCAGGGCCTGCCCACCCTCCCAGGGAGAAATTCCTTCCCAATATCCCATCTAACCCTGCCCTCCTTCAGCTTAAGGCCCTTCCCCCTTTGTCCTGTCAAACTTGTGAGGGTGGAAGGAGCAGTTTCCCCTTCCAAGGGGATGGGAGTTGACCCCAATTATCATTTCTGAATTGTTTCATCAGCCATAGGCGTTGCCAGAGCTGGGATTTCTGAGGCTGGACTTAGAATTGTGGTGCTTGGATTTTGATTTCCCAGCTCTGGCTGGGATTCAGCATGGGGTCTCCCAGCTGCAGGGTGAGCTGGAGCAGCAGGGTTAGGAATGGCAGGGAACCATGTCCTGGTTGGAAAACCAGTGAGGATGAGGATGGCTGTAGAGCACTGAGCTCACTGAGGCTGCAGGTGCCACTGCATTTTGGCACATCAACACACAGAGATGCAGGAAACCCTTCTCCTTCTCTCCACAGCCACCTCCCAAGCTGCCAAGTGGAGTTTTCACGCAAGATTTCCAGGAGTTTGTAAATAAATGGTGAGGATTTCGTGTTCTGGCTGAAGGTGGAGGCCTGTACGTGCTGCCTGACAGCCCTGCAAGCTGCTGCTCCACCCAAAGTGCTGTGTGTGAGCCCTCCCTCCCTGGCTGCAGCCTGAGCCCACGTCCTGCTGGGAACTCCTGCCTTGGGAAGGCTTGCAATGAAAGCAGTTTATTTGTGGGGGTGCTGAGCGGGATCCCAGCTCCTTCTAAATCTGGCAAGGGGGATGGTGGAACAGATTCCTTGGCTGAGTCACCCCGGAGGAACCAGGAACACACCAGTGACTTCAGCCCTTCTGCCAGGGTGGGGGGACACCTGACGGTGCTGCCACAGCTCCCAGTACAAAAATCACTCATTCCTGCCAAGCTTTAGGGCCCTTTCTCCATTTTCAGGGCACAGTTTGTCCCCACGGATCCTGCAGGGCTGGGCTGGTGGGAATGGAGCTTCCCTGAGGCTGCTGGGGGGGGAAGGAGCCAGGAGTGGCTTTGGGTGAAGCTGGAGACTTCACTCTCCAGCCTGATAACCACTTTCCCACAGGGAATGTCTCACAGTGATTTTCCTCTCTTGTTCCTCTCATTTCAGCTTAATTAAAAACCCAGCAGAACGGGCAGATCTGAAGATGCTGATGGTAAGTGGAGAGGGGGGAATGTTCTCCCTGCAGTGGGGTGGCACCAGCTCTGCCAGCTGCTGCCCCATCCCTCTCAGCCTCTGGCTCCAAAGCTGGAAACTCCCAGGCTGAGCTTGGGATGAGCCAAATAGAGGCAGGGAGAGGGAGTGACTCACCTTTGGTTCAAAGGCAGGCACTGATGGTATCTCACCCGGGTGGGAACCTGTCCGGTGTCTGCTGAGCTGCCTGGGCCAAACCTGGCTCCTCAGCTGGGCAGGTGGATGGGAGGGAGGGAGGGAGGGAGGGAGGAATCCGAGCTGGAAATGTGTGCTCACATCCCAGAAATCCATCCAGGTCCTGGGCTCATCCCACAGCAGGGCAGGGGGGGGAACCCACTCAGGTGAGGCCCCACCTGCAGAGCTGCCTCCAGCCCTGGGGAACAGCACAAGGACATGGAGAGTCCAGAGGAGGCCACGGAGCTGCCCCAGGGCTGGAGCCCCCTGCTCTGGAGCCAGGCTGGGAGAGCTGGGGGGGTTCACCTGGAGAAGAGAAGGCTCCAGGGAGACCTGAGAGCTCCAGGAGAGCTGGAGAGGGACTTGGAGTGCCAGGCCAAGGGGGAATGGCTTCCCACTGGGAGAGAGCAGGGTTAGATGGGATAGTGGGGAGGGATCCCTGCCTGGGAGGGTGGGCAGGCCCTGGCACGGGACTGCAAGGAGCAAATATTTTCCCAAACCAGCTTTTCCCAAACCTCAGCTGTAGCACCAGGATCTTCTCCAGCCTCCAGGGTGTATCCCACGGCACGGGGCTGCCCCTAACCCTGTTCCCCTGTGCTTGCAGAGTCACACCTTCATCAAGCGCTCCGAGGTGGAGGAGGTGGATTTCGCGGGCTGGCTGTGCCGGACGCTGCGGCTGAACCAGCCCAGCACACCCACCCGTGCTGCCATGTGAGCCTGGCCGGGGCACTGCAGCTGCCCCTGGCACCGTGCCCTCTCCTCCCTCCACGACAGAACTGCCCTCCTTCCTCATTCCCAGCCCTCCTGGCCCCCATTCCCAGCGCCAAAGCACCGACCCCTCGGAAGCGTCTTCATCGTCCGACCCCCCCGAGCCGAGCGGGGTTGGTTTCTTTTGATGTGTGTGTGTTGGGGGGGTGTTTTCCAGGCCTCTGCTCCGGCCCTGGAGCTCCTGACACTTGGGAATTGTGGTGCTGCTTGTGTTAGTTTTTTTTCTTTCTTCGTTGGGTTTTTTTGGAGACGTGTTGGTTTGGGTTGAAGAGGAGAAGAGGGCGGGGGGTGTGGATGTTGCGTGAGGCGGTGCCAGGGCTTGGGGATGAGGCTTCAACTCCTCCCTGATTGTCACTCCGGGATGGAGAATCGGTGGGATCAGGAATGATGTCGAAGGTGGCCCAAACCAGTGTCACTGCCCTGCCTGGGGACAAGGTGCAGGCAGGGCGTGTGTGGGGTGGGTTTATGGAGGAGATGAGACCCTGGGCTCCTCCAGCCCCCCCTGAGGTGGAACAGAGCAAAGATCTGGGCTTTCTTCAGCTGCTTTTTCTGTCTCGGTTTTCCTTTGAAAGGGTTGGTTTGAAGCCTGGTCTGGTCACGTGCAGGATCAGTAGGGAAGGGGCTGGATCCAGGGAGGCTGAGGGGGGAGCTGGGACTGTGGCTCCCCCTTCTCAGTGTCAGGATGAGGGCAGAGCGTGGATTTGCCTTCCCTGGCTCCTTCCAGCCCGCAGAGGTGGGAGCAGAGCCTGGTTGGTCACCGTGGCCATGCCCGGGATTGGGGTCCCTCTCCCGATCCCGCCATCCTTGGGGCACAGGGAAGGGTGAACCCCCTCAGGCTGTGAGTTTTCCCCTTCCAGCCTCCTCTCCCCCATCGCAGGGGTGGCCTCATCCACTGAGGATGTGGCAGAGCTCCAGGATTCCCTGTTGGAGCCCCCCTGGAGCCCCCCCTCCCCTTGGCCGGTGTGGGGATGAGCCCCCCAGCCACATCCACGTTATCCACAGGGTTTTCCAAAGGCCACCTTGGCCAGATGGTCCCTTCCCTTCCCATCCCACCATGGCCCTGGCAGACCCTCAGGGTCCCAGGGCTGAGCCCCAGCCCCCCCATGTCCCTCCATGTCCATTTTGGGGTGACTTGCTCCCCCCACACAGGGCTCTGTGACCCCCAAGCCTCCCACGAGGATTTGGGACGCTCGGTGGGATTTTTGGGGTGTTTTCCTTCTTTTTTTGGCTGTTTTTTCACCCAATCAGGCTGGCAGGTGCCAATCCCCTCTGCCTGTGCTCAGGTCCCACCGTGGCAGCCCCCCCAAAATTAAGTGCCAGGACTTGGTAACCCCAAACCCTCCCTACCTTTTCCTTCCCTGTTTTCCAGCACTGGACGAAGGTACTGCCCTGCTCTGGGCAAACCTGGGGGGCAACTGTGTCCCCAGAGGGGGGACACCCCAAATCTGGGGGGGAGGACACCCCAAATTTTGGGGGGAGTCTGTGCTTGCTGGCTCAGACCATGCCTGGACAAGTCACCCCAGAGCTCTGGGGTGCTCAATGTGATGGAGTTTTGCCTCTTATTTTATGTGGGAAGTGGGAAAGGGGACAATTCATAAAGATTTGGGCTATTTTCCATAGGTTTTGGTGCTGGGTTTGGGAGGAGGAAGAGGAGGAAAAAGAGGAGGAGAGTGTGGATTGAGCGGTTTGTTGGTGCAATTAATTTTTTTTAAAACTCGATATTTTCATCATTTTTGCGGGGGGGAGGGCTGGGGGGAAATAATAAATAAACGGCACTTTACATTTCCAGGCGTTTTCTCTCCTTGGTTGTGCCTTGAGTGGAGCCGAAATTCCAGCCGGGAATGATGTCAGGGATGGGATTTGGGGCCACGGTGGCTCTCGGGGATGCAGCAGCAGCTCTTCCTTCCCACACTGACCAGCAGCTGCCTCCAGTGGAAGGAGGAGATACTGGGATTACCTTGGCACGAGGCAGCCCTGCATGGGATGGAGGTGGAATCCTAAATCCTGCCCCAAGGGAGCCGGGATGGGCTCAGAAATCCTCGGGGGGGGGAAGTGTTTCTGGGTCTGCAATATTTGGGATGAGCAGGAGAGGGGAGAGGCCAAGCTGGGCTCGGATAAACGGCAGAATTAGCCCCAAATTGGAAAATAAGTTGGTTTTTGCAAAGTTTTTGTGCTGGGGTTCAGGGGGTGACACTGGGCACTGCCAGGGTGTGCCCCATGATGCCAGGATCCTGCAGGGGCACTTTTGGGGGTCCCATGGGTTGTCCCTGATGCCAGGATCCTGCAGGGGCACTTTTGAGGGTCCCATGGATGGTCCCTAATGCCAGGCTCATGTGGTGGCACTTCGGGGGTCCTGTGGTGGCACTTCTGGGGGTCCCTGTGGTNGGGGGCTCAGGGCCCCCTCGGTGCCCCCTGCCAGCCGTGGGTCCCCTTCCTGCCTCAGTTTCCCCATAACGGGGTTAAAGCCACGAAACCCCCCTAAAATCCCCCCCGGCCGTGGGTGAGGGGCCCCGCGGGGTTATTTGAGGTAAAAAAGGGGAGAAAAGGGGAAATCCTGGGTGGGGGTGGGGGGGCCCACCCGCAGAGTGGGGCCCCTCGGGGGGCTGCTGAGCGAAGCNGGATGCAGCAGCAGCTCTTCCTTCCCACACTGACCAGCAGCTGCCTCCAGTGGAAGGAGGAGATACTGGGATTACCTTGGCACGAGGCAGCCCTGCATGGGATGGAGGTGGAATCCTAAATCCTGCCCCAAGGGAGCCGGGATGGGCTCAGAAATCCTCGGGGGGGGGAAGTGTTTCTGGGTCTGCAATATTTGGGATGAGCAGGAGAGGGGAGAGGCCAAGCTGGGCTCGGATAAACGGCAGAATTAGCCCCAAATTGGAAAATAAGTTGGTTTTTGCAAAGTTTTTGTGCTGGGGTTCAGGGGGTGACACTGGGCACTGCCAGGGTGTGCCCCATGATGCCAGGATCCTGCAGGGGCACTTTTGGGGGTCCCATGGGTTGTCCCTGATGCCAGGATCCTGCAGGGGCACTTTTGAGGGTCCCATGGATGGTCCCTAATGCCAGGCTCATGTGGTGGCACTTCGGGGGTCCTGTGGTGGCACTTCTGGGGGTCCCTGTGGTGTGGTCCCTGATGCCAGGATCTTTCTGTCACACTTTTGGGGGTCCCATGGTGCCACCCTCGATGCCAGGCTCCTTCTGTGACAATTCTGAGCCCGCTGCACCTGTGGGAGCTGAGACAGCTTTGGGTGGGCTTGGTCTGGGGTCGCCCTGGGGGTCCCGTGGGATGCCCATGGTGGGTGTGGGCACCACCCCAGTGCCACTGCAGGATTTTGGGGGTGCAGGGAGGAACANAAAGCCACCCTAAAAGCTCGCCGGGGCTCCCCACGCCGGTCGGGCTTCCGTGGGGACAACCCACGGGCTTTAGGGAGCTGTTCCCACTGGGAATGGGGCTGTGTCCCCGTGTCCCCCTGTCCCGGTGGCCCCGGGATTGTCCTGTCCTTGCCAGGCTGGCTCCCAGCCCACCGGTGACCTTGGGCTGCGTGTCCCCTTCCCAGCGTGGGGGGCACCTGAGGGGGTGACACGGGTGGGTTTGGGGGTGTGGGGAGGTACCTGAGGGGGT
>WBMV01006431.1:0-32312 GCA_013396655.1 Campylorhamphus procurvoides
GAAGGGAAAGGCAAGAAAAGCCCTGTATGAGGTGGGTGTGTGTAAGTGTGGCTGTGCCCCCAGGTTTGAATCGGAGCAGGCTCTGCGCCTGAGTGTCGAGGCCGATATCAACGGGCTGCGCCGTGTCCTCGATGAGCTGACCCTGTCCAGAGCTGACCTGGAGATGCAGATCGAGAACCTGAAGGAGGAACTGGCTTATCTGAAGAAGAACCACGAGGAGGTGAGCACAGGGCCAGGCTCAAACTGGGACCTACAAATGTTCCTTGTGCCCCAGGGAAAGGGTCAGGTCAAACAGGCAGAAGTCTCTGCAATTAGGGCTGTCAGGAGACACTCAAGGGGGATGGGGGAGGGAAACAATCCCTTCAGACAGGACCTGCAGGAGGTCAGTGGAGTTCCTGTGTTGGGTGCAAACAAGACATTTCTCCGTATGGGAATATGCCAAGTTACTCTGACGTGTATCGTGTGTCTTTTCCGTGTCAGGAAATGATGGCCCTGCGTGGGCAGGTGGGTGGGGAGATCAGTGTGGAGATGGACGCTGCCCCTGGAGTGGACCTGACCAAGATCCTGGCGGAGATGCGGGAGCAGTACGAGAGCCTGGCGGAGAAGAACCGCAGGGATGCCGAGCAGTGGTTCTTCAGCAAGGTGAGGGGCTGGTGGGCAGCGGCGGGGCCGGGGCCGTGCCCGCTGCCGGGCTCTGAGGGCACGGCTTTGGCTGCTGGCAGACGGAGGAGCTGAACCGGGAGGTGGCCATCAACACGGAGCAGCTGCAGAGCGGCAAGACGGAGATCACGGAGCTGCGGCGCACGATCCAGAGCCTGGAGATCGACCTGCAGTCCCAGCTCAGCACGGTACGGGGGGTGGGCTCCCGCTGGGGCACCGGGGGGGCACCTGAAGGGCTGCGCCCACCCGGCCGCCCCCTGAGCCGCCCCTGTGCCCGTGCCACAGAAAGCAGCCCTGGAAGGCAGCCTGGCCGACACCGAGGCGCGCTACGGCACCCAGCTGGCCCAGCTGCAGGTGCTCATCAGCAGCGTGGAGGAGCAGCTGGGCGAGCTGCGCTGCGACATGGAGCGCCAGAACCACGAGTACAGGGTGCTGCTGGACGTCAAGTGCCGCCTGGAGCAGGAGATCGCCACGTACCGCCGGCTGCTGGAGGGCGAGGACGCCCAGTGCGTGAGGGGCTGCCTGGGCAGGGGGGCAGGAGAGGGGCGATAGACCCCAAATGTGCTTTCAGGGCTGGGCTCTGTGTTCACACCAGTTGTGGATGCCCAGTGGCTCCTCTGTCCCTGGTTTCTGGCTGAACTGGGATGCTGCACCAGGCCCCATTTCCTGCTGGGAGGGGCTGTGGTCCCTCTGTCCCACTGGAGAGGCCAAGTGGATCAGCACTTCTGTGTTTTCCTCCTGCCTGAACACAGAGCTTGTGTAACAGCAGCAAGGTTTGTCCCTAACTTCTCTTTGGTTTTGTGCCTCTCTTACAGCATCTCCTCCCAGTACTCCTCGGCCATGTCCCCACACTCCGGCAGAGATGGTAAGATCCCACCTTTCCCCTCAGCCTGGCTCTTTCCCCTTCCCAGCCAAAGTAAAATTGTTTAAACAGCATTTTCCAGTCCCCTGTGGAATTTCCGCCACCTCCTGAGGAATGTGCAATACCTGATAATGTGTTAGGGAACTTGTCTCCTTCCTGCTGTGGGTAATTGCCCCCCTGTTCCCTCTGCAGTGACCACAACGTCCCGCCAGGTGCGCACCATCGTGGAGGAGGTGCAGGATGGGAAGGTGGTCTCCTCCCGAGAGCAGGTTGCGCTCACCACTCGCTAGGAGGGCCAGTAGGACCCTCCACCCCAGGCTCAGGAGAGCAGGGAGCTGAGCCAAGCCCTGCCCGAGGCCCTGGGTTGTGTCCCAGAACGCTTCCTCCACTTCCTCCTCCTCCTGTATTACCCTCATGCTGTGCAGGTGCCTCTGGACACACTTAATAAAGCTTTTTCTCCTCGCTCGTGCAACTGCAGACTTGTCTGTCACTGACACGTGATCCCTCAAAGCCTCAGGGTTGTGCATTCATGCCAGGGAAAGTCCTAGGAAACCACAAGAAGCAGCCAGTGGGACGAGGGGAGTGGAGGGAGATGGGTTCCACTTGGAGGGACACGGGTTCCACCTGGGGCAAAGATAATTGGAGACAGCTTTTTCTAATGAACTCATACATGGGACTGGCTGAGACAAAAACTGGATAAACGGAATTGAAGGCAATTATGGAAAGATGAGGTTTGTGGTCAGTGTGCCACGCGACTGATAATTAAAGCAAAAAGAAATAAAGCTCAGTTCTCTAACACTTGGGATCATAAAAAATCACTTCCTCCTGTAAGCTGAACTGAAATGACTTCAGCAAGACTCCTTCTGTCAGATGTGCCATGTGAGACAGGAGCCCAATGTCAGCCTGGTTGGCAAACCTCATCCCCACAGCCTGCTGCCTCTTTTGACTGTCTTTAAACCACACTACTGGGCATGAAAACCTCGTACAGAGCTTTTCATGCTGCCCCAGGGCTGCACTTAGCAGGATCTAAAGTAACCATTGCTTAATCCGCACGGCGATGAGTAGCAATAATTTTTATCATTATCATGTCTAGTAGATCACTGCTAAAATCCTTCCTGAAACGCATGAGGTGGAAACAGCACCTGAGGCCAAGTTGCCACTCAGGATTAGTGGCACAGCTTGGGCAGCAAGTACAGGGTGTGCCCACTGCTGGGCATGAAAACCTTGCACAGAGTGGAATCCCTGAGATCCAGTTCCATGCTCTCTGGCCAGTGGGAGCCCTGTCCAGTCCCAGACCATGGGCTCATGTTCAGCCCCCACCTCAAGGACACAGATCTGGGGCTCAGACCACAGGAGGGCACAGTTTGCAGCAAATCAGCTTCCCTTTGGTTATACCAGTGCAAGAGGCTCCTGTGGCTGAGGCTCAGCTCGGCCATCCCTTGGGTGGCTGGTGGTGATTCACTGTCCCTCACCCTCCCCACAGCACTGCAGCCCACACTGAGCACTCAGCACACACTTCCAGCCCCAGCAGGTTTGGAAAGAGCTGGTGATGTCACACTGGGCATGACAGGACAGGCAAAGGAGAGGAAAGGAGATCGAAGAAGTGGGGAAGGTGCCAGCTCTTTCCAGAAAAGGGAGTGTGAGATGTTATCGCTCTGTATCATCGTTCAGCAATTGCACAAAGGGCAGGAAATGAGCAGAGTGCAGAGTTCATGGGCTGTGTCCTGCTTCTCCCTTGCTGGAACAACAGACCTTCCTTGGAGAAGCAGGAAGTCTTCAGCCTGAGATGAAATCCTGAGGAGAGCTGGGAGAACAGCTGGGAGAGCTGAGGAGAGCCCAGGTTTGTAATCAGTGGATTTGGTTCTCCTGGGCTTTTCCTTATTCATCAAAATATATTTGCATGAAGGAAAAAGGCTTTCATTCTGCACACAGGTCAATGTAACACTTATCACAGTCTAGAGTAAAATCCAAGCTCAGTCCAAGTGACCCCTGTAGTGCTCTGAGGAAGGAAAATACCACAGAACTATTAAACAATTTATTGCTTGTTATTACTCTTTGACACACACAGTTTGTGTGTGTGAAACATGGACAAATTGTGACTCCAAGGGATGCACTAACACTGGTTTTGGAGAGCATTGCTCAGATTTGCTGGGAGCTGCAAGCACAAGAAGAAAAACCTCATTAGATTCAGCCAGGAGTTACAGAGGTAAGTCCTCAGCAAATGCTGGTGAAACTTTAATGGGCAACAAAGTGAAAAAGGAAAATAAAGAATGTCCTTGAAGGGTATTTCATGACTGAGACAGAGAGAGAAATCTATGGGGTGTGCCTGTGTCAAACATCATATAAACCAGCAAGAGCACTGACAATAAATAACACTGAAATAAGTATTGTCTTTCCCATCTTTAAACCCCCTTGTGCTCCCCAGACAGTTGCTTTACAATGCCCTTGAGGAGGAGGATTACTGTTATTATGGTTTCCATTCTCCAAAGCATGAAATTGAGACTTGGAGGAGCTGAATAGTTTGCCTGGAGTGACTTGCAAAGCCGGGATCAGACCCTGGAGCACCTGCTGTCCTCACTGAGATGGGGACACAGCCAATGACAGCTGGCAGACAGTGGTGTGACAGGCCCATCACCAGCCAGATAAGCAAATACTTTGTAAATGCTTTGTAAATTGTGAACACGAGGTTTTTCCATGGGTGAAACACAGAAATTCAGCCAACAGTGGGTGCAGAGCTCCCGATGAGGCTCTGCCCATGCAGCTGGAGGGGTGACAGATGCCCAGCTGGCAGTGCTGGGGTGGGCAGTGCCTGGTCCAGCTCCTCTCCTGGCATTCCCTGGGCCTTGGTGCTGTCTGGGTCAATGAGTCCCCAGGGAAGCTCTCCTGGACATGGGAACAGCTGGTGACTCAGGGGTTGTTTGTAAGGACATGAAATGCTGGATCTCTTTCTTGGGGGCACATTATGCTTCATCTGCATTAGCTTAAGGAACAGACTTAAACCTTAAAATACCCTGAGACTCCCAAAGGACTGCCCTCCAGGGGAATCTCATCTTTCTCAGTTCCACTGCCCTGTTGAATGTGGTAATTCTGTGCCATGGGGCACCCCTGGGAATAATGCCAGCGTGCCCATGCCCTGCCACCACCCCATTCCCCATCACACAGCCCAGCACGCCCAGGGAAAGCTGAAATACAATCCCTCCCTTTCTATTTTTACAGAGCTCATTACGTGGGAGCAGCGCCGGCGCCTGGGGGAGGCTCTTCTGCTCATTTGTTACTCCAAGTAGTAATTCTTCCTGGTCGGGCCAGTGGTGCTGCTCCTGAAGGGCCTGTGGGAGCTCCTCGTTCCTGCAGCCCCAGAGCATCACCCCTGGCTGGCTCCCAGGCAAATTGTGGGCTGCAAATTTCCCTCTGCAGACTCCAGTCGGGAAGTCAGGAAAAGTTAATGCCGGAAAAAGCCTTCCATTAGGCATGGGGATGGTGCCATGAGCAGGTCTCCTCATCACAAAGGGAACATCTCCTTAATGAAATGAGGGCTGTGACTGCTGGCAGGGTCTGGTCTGGGGTTTGCTCTGGTGTAAAAGAGAGAGTTGGTTTGAGTAAAAATTTTGGATTTTGGAAAGGAAAAAAGTAGCCATGAAGAACACACAAATCCAGGAAAATTGAGAGTGAAATTACTGTTCTCCTTTGCAAAAGCTGTGGCTTTTTTTTTCTTTTTCTTATCACCTTTGGTAAGGTCTGAAGTTCCAAAAATAAGGAAGAAACATGAACATCTTTGCTAACTTTCCAGTAACTGGAAACCTCTCCACTCATGATTTTTTCTTCATTTAAAAATCATAAAATCAGGTAATCCCAGGATGGTTTGGGATGGGAGAGACCTTAAAGCTCACCCAGTTCCAGCCCCTGCCATGGGCAGGGACACCTTCCATTAGACCAGGTTGCTCCAAGCCCTGTCCAAGCTGGCCTTGAAAAATGAAAGACTGCATAACTCTTGATTAAATGAAATTAAATGTTTGCTTAGCACTAATTTTATAATTCTTGGGTGGAAAAAGAGGCCGATTGTGGCCAGGGTGCAGCTGGGCTGGAGGCAGCGCTGTCTGATCCCCAGCCTGGGTCGGGGCAGGTCCTGCCACCACTGGGGTGTGTCGGGGCACCCTGGCACCAGCTTTGCTTCCTGATGACAGCCCTACCAAGGGGAGGGCGCCACAGACCCACCCCACGGTCCAGAGTGCTGGATTTGCAGTGTCAAGATACAATGGAGCCTGATGAACTCACCCCCATGGCAGAAGCAGTGTTTGTGAGCCAGGCTGCAGCTGACACACTCCTTATGCCACGTGTCCAGCTGACCTGGATGCCAAACCCAAAGCTGAGCCACGTGTGGGGGAGAGCGAGCCAATATTAGCATGGCTCTATTAATGTTATTAACAAAATGAAAGATTCAGATGGCAAAACATTTTAATTATTTCCCTTCTTCCTCAATTCAGAGTTCCAAGACTGAAAAACAGGTTTAATATATATTTTTAAAAGATCTTTTCTATTGTCTTTTGTAAATGTAACACCTGGATTGTATTTGGAAAGTTTTTATGGGGCTGGCTGGAACTGGGTCAGATCTCTACAGGGTCAGGCATCTTCTGAAATTCTCCATGTTCCTGTTTCAGGAATCTCAGGAAAAATCCCGTGTGGCAGTGAACATTCACAGTGAACTGCATTGTTTGGGGTTCTCTTGTATTTTGGATAAATATTTCCCTGTTTTGGCTGCCCTCCAGAGCAGCAAAACAAACACCCTGGAATCTCCCTCTGCAGGGGCATGTTTTGATGGATGCAGGAGAAAGAAAAGGGGAAAATCCTGCCTGGCATTCCAGCCCAATATTCCTCTGTGTTCTCAAAGAGTGTTTTGAGGTCTAACCACCCAAACCAAGGGCTCACTCAATGTGGAATGGGACCAGGGGGGTCTCCTGGGGTGAGCTGCGTGAGGGGCCACCCTCTCTTCTGGTCCCAAAGGGGTCGAACAGGCTCTGTCAGACAGGACACCTTTCCCACAGCTTTCACTTTCCGGGTAGACTCGCCCACGCCGGGGATGGATAATTGTGTGGTGTTTCACTCCCCGGGCGCTCTCGGGTATCGTCGGGTTTTTGTGCCACTGCTGTTGAGTTGTCATCACAAGTCAGACCTGATGATTCAGGAAGTAACATTTTTGATGTAGTTTTGAAACACGCTTCTGTTAACCAAAGCATCTTTCTGTTGTGGGATTTCTGGAGACAAACGCCTTTGGGGAATTATTTCCGGCTGAAAGAAAACACCTCCTAGCCAGGTCACAAGGAGGAAGAATAAACAACCCTTCTCCAGTGGCACGATCCACGAGGACTGGTATAAATAGAGGACCAGGGGACAGAGGGATCACAGGTGGATCCTGCAGTGAGCTGAGCACTTGCCTTGGCTCTGCACCATGAGCTGCACCGTCAGGCAGGTGGTCACCAGCTGTGCCCAGGGCAGGGGCAGCACAGGCAGCAACGCGGCGGGCACGGCCAGGAGGGTCTCCTCCGCATCCTCGGGCAGACACGCTGCCTACGACTTGGGTGGCAGCTTCTCCGGTGGCAGCCTGAGCGAGGGATTCCTCGGGAAGCAGCTGAGCGCCGGCAGCGCGGCCGGAGGGACCTTCGGGGCCACCCAGAGGGCTTGCTCTGCCCTGGGGTTCAGCGCTGGAGGAATCTGCTCTCGAGGAGGTGGTGGCTTTCCCAGGGCCGGCGCTGGCTGCGGGGATGGGATCCTCTTTGCTAACAATGAGAAGGCCACGATGCAGAACCTCAATGACCGCTTGGCCTCGTACCTGGACAAGGTGCGGCTCCTGGAGGGGGACAATGCTGACCTGGAGAGCAAGATCAGGGAGTGGTATGCCAAGGTGGGGCCCAGCTGCGAGCCACGGGACTACAGCTGCTACCACAAGGAAATCGAGGACCTTCAGAACCAGGTAAGTCCTTGTTTGTCAAGAAGTCCGAATATTTCCTTGGGCTTTGCTTTCCTGTGTGCACAGAGCCCTGTCAAAGGGCAGAGACAATGGCTCTGGAGGGGCAGGTGCAGCAATGGTTTATATGAAAAGATGGTCTGAGGAACGGAGATTCTGCATTTGCTGAGAACTGACACTTAAGCACAGCCAGCTCCACCCAACTGGCACGGGGGTTTCCCTGCTGTGATCCCACCTAACTGATCAATAATCCCAATACATGGAATCATTATAAAATACCCCAGGCAGGTGTTTCCTCCAGGAACTTCTGGAGCCAGAGGAAGCTGCAAGCCCGAAACTCTTCCCTACGTTTGCTTTTGCAGATCCTGTGTGCAGCCATGGAGACCAACAAGATCCTTCTGAACATTGATAACAACAGGATGACTGCTGATGACTTCAGAGTGAAGTGAGTACAGACCCGTGCTGCTCCAGGGAAGAGCAGGGGAGGGGTGGGGATGGGGAAATCCCAACCCTCTCCCTGTCATGCTGCAGAGTAAAGTGCAAATTTTCCCCCCAAACTCAGCTGAAGGGCTTGCCCTGCTGACCTGTCTCTCCTGGCTGTGGTTTAAGGTACGAGACCGAGTGTGGTCTCCGGCAGAACGTGGACACCGACATTTGCAACCTGCGGCCTGTCCTGGACCAGCTGGCGAGCTGCAAGACCGACCTGCAGCTGCAGTGCGAGGCTCTCACCGAGGAGATGTGCTGCCTCAAGACCAACCACGAGGAGGTCAGGCCACCCCTCGCTCTTAGGGAATGCAGGAGGAGGAAAGCCCCCCTCTAAGGGTCGGTATTACTGATACAGTGCACACATTCCCTGCAGGAAATGAGCTGTCTGAGGAAACAGGCGACCGGGGATGTGAGTGTGGAGGTCAATGCCTGCCCTGGCCCAGACCTGAGGAAGATCCTGGAGGATCTGCGGTGCCAGTACGAGACGCTGATGGAGCGCAACCGCAAGGAGACGGAGCAGTGGTATTCCTGCAAGGTACACATCCACGCAGAGCTGGGCCCTTGGGAAAGGGCAAAGTGAGGGATGAGATGTCCCAACCCCAGCAGTTGTGTCACGGGTGTGCTCAGATCTCACTGCACTGCCCGATCTCTGTGCTCTGCCCATGGCACAGGGGCCACCACAGGGTGTCACAGGGTCACAACAGAATAAGTGGGGGGTGTCAGCCTTGGACATGCTGAGGGCACTGTGGGTGTGGGGAAGCCCCTGCACAGGGAGATGGTGTGGGGAGGTGAGGAATGGGCAGCTCTTTTTTGATCTTGCAGATGGAGGAGGTGAATCTGGAAGTCATCACAAGCAGCCAGGAGATCGAGTCAAGCAACAAGCAGGTCACTGAGCTGAGGCGGCAGCTGCAGGCCCTGGAAATCAACGTCCAAGCCCAGCTCACCATGGTAGGTGATGCCACGACAACTCCAGCTCTCGTGTCCAGGGTCGTACCTGCAGCAAACCCAGGTACCGGTGTGTTTGTTCCATTCTCAGAAAGAAAACCTGGAGTCCTCTTTGACGGAGACCGAATGTCGCTACAACAAATACCTGGCTGAGCTGCAGAACCAGATCTCCTGCGTGGAGCAGCGGCTGGCTGAGATCCGAGCGGAAATGGAGTGCCAGAACCAGGAGTACAAGACCCTCCTGGATGTCAAGTGCCGCCTGGAGCAGGAGATCCAGACCTACCACTGCCTGCTGGAGGGCGGCCAGCACGACATCATGTACGCAGACACAGCCAGGCAGCCCCAAATCTCTGGGCTTTGCCTTACAGGGATGTGAAAAGTCCTCATACCAGTGGTAAAAGCAGCAGTGTGGTGAGGAACCAGTGTTGACCTGTTACCAGACAGGGCCTATTAGCAAACCATGAGGCATCTGAGGATTTGGCTCTGATGAAGGTCCAGGGTGCATGTCAGAGACCATTTTTGGGCCAGGGAGGAGGGTTGGGAGAGCCTCCAGAGCTGCCCCATCCCCTGAGACGCTGCAGCAGCTCTTCAAGAGCAGCTTTGTGGCAGCTGGGCAAGGTCTCTGACAAACACTGTCATGTTAATTGAGTTTTATTGGCTTTGCCAGAAGGAGACAGGAGTAGGGACTGGCAGCTAAATTAACAATAAATTATCTAAACATTTTCAGTTTCGCACAACACTTTTAATTAAAGTTTTGGGGAATTTAATTTGTATGCAAAGCAGCTGTGTCTGCCCTGCCTCCCATTGACTGAGGTTTTGAAACCGCCAGGCTGTTAATTCCAGACATGGTTGCACACAGACAAAACCAGCCTGAGCACCCACCTGCTCCTTTCCTTTGGAAAAGGAGGCATTGGAATGGTGGTGCCCTGAGGTGAATTCCCTGGACTCTCCAGTCCTAAATTAGTTAGATGAAAAATCAGGTTTTGTTCCAAAATGCCAGTTGTAATGGATGAAGTGACACTGTTGGTGTTTGTCGTGGAGCCTGGGGTAATGCTGAGATGGAAAAGCAACAGCAGCCAACAGGCAGGTGGGAGGGAGGGGGAGAAGACCCTCGGGGCTTGGAGGGTGAAACAGCAGCAGTGACAGAAGAGACAGAGCTAAAGCCAGTGCACAGGTCCGGGGGAGATGTCCAGGGTGGGAATGCCAAGGGCCTGGTCCCCAGAGCTGTCTCTTTTCCACAGAGGGTCAGCAGGAAGAGGAGTCGCTGCCACATCAGCTGGGAGAAATGGGGGGCTGAAAGCCACTCTGTGCCAGCCCTGCCTGCCCTGAGCCCGGCACGGGTAAGGGTCTGCCAGGTGAGAGGTCCTGAGTGGGACCACAGCTGTGGCTGTTGGTGGTAAAGCACTGGGATTAACTGGGCTGTGGTGGGAAGCAGTGGCAAGGGATGGTGGGAAGCAGTGGCAAGGGATGGTGGGAAGCAGTGGCAAGGGATGCAGCTGTGGGACATTTATAAACCTCTGTGTAGAAATCATGTTTGACACTGGGGAGTGCCCAGCAGTAAATGTGTGTTTAAATAAGACTCTCAGCACAACATGGGAATGAGGAACTGGCAGGGGAGTCAGTCACAACTCTTTCAGCAAGTATAAAACTAAGCAAAGGTGGGGAGTAGAGGGAAGAGAAAGGTCAGCACAAGAGCAAGGGGCTGTAAGAGAAAGGCACGGTGTGCAGAACCCCCGAAAAAGTGACCCTTCCTGTGCTCCCACTGCAGATCAGAGTCCCTCCAGCCTCACTGCACACACCTGAGGAGCTCTGAAGAACAAGTCCTTGGGAAGAAAAAGGCAAGAATAACACGGGATTTCTCCGCTGTGCTCCAGCAGCAGCCAGAGGGACTCCACACCAGAGCTGCTCTGACCCCTGCACTGCCCCTCACTCGGGCTCCCCTGGCTGTGCTAGTGGTGTGACAGCAACCAAGGCTTGTCTCCAATAAAACTCTGCTCCTACTGACACACCCTTGAACCTGAGGAATAATTTCTACAAGTAAATTAATCTACAAGTATTTAAGAAATGGTTTCACAGACAGTGATACTGGTGGTACACCTTGGGTTAAAATCCCCTGTCTCTCTCCATCCACACAGCGATCACTGCAGGGCAAAAGGAAAACAAGCCATGTTCCCAGCAGGGCTCCTCCTGAACTCAGAGGCTGAGGATGGGGATGGAGGGTGGAGGAAAGGGATGTTTGCTGAGACCTGAAGTGGAAGGTGATGAGGAAAGAAACACCCAGGAAGGCTGGGCATGGGGCAGGGGGAGTCTCAGGGCTGTCTGACTGACAGTCTCCTACTGAGAGACCTCTGAGAGAAAAGGGAGTCTTCATTAAAGTAGGTGTGTGCTAATATAATCTAATATCACATAATATAATGTAGTACACAACACCTATGAGTTATTATGGATGTGTACTAACAGGATAAAATCAAGAACAACAGGTTTTCTCAAATAATTGGAGCAGGAGTTTTGAAAAGCAGGAATTTTGAAAGCCAGGCTCTGCTGGACTCTCCACACCTTTCTGGTTCAGGCAAACAATTCCCAGAGAAAACACTAAATAAAGAACCTCTAAGTGGATTTGTATAAAAGGCAAACAGGAAGAACCAGCTGGCAACATGTGGGAAGATAAAAGGGTGAGACAAATTAATACGTGGGAGAGAATTTTTTTAAAAGTGAGACACAATAAACAGGCAGAGAAAAAAAGCTGCTGGTGTTCTATTATCCTGGTGAAAGGAATGCCAAACACATCCAGGAACGCGACTGTGTTTTGCTGCGTGTGCACGCCAAGGCTCAGGACCCAGCCTGTCCCTCCTCGCTGGCAGCAGCGTCTGAGATGGGTCACACTGGCCAGGGTGGTGTCCCAGCCCTCGCCCCTCATTGTGTGGCTCCAAATGCCTTTTTCTCCCATGGACTATTGGATGGGATTTGGTGACTCACCTCAGACAGAGGCCTGATGTGAAGGCTCCTCTCAAGAAGGCCTTGGGGGACACCACGAGTCTGAATTAGTGCCCGTTTCTAAAGGGAGAAATGGCTCAGACGGTTCTGGAATGGCCTCTCCCTGAGCTCTGTCCAGGACACTCGTTAGCCCTGCGGGGTAATTGCTCTAATGAGCTCATGGACAAGCTCCGTGCTACTTTCACTCCTCAGTTCTGCATCCCCGTTTGGGCAGCACTAATTACACTGCACATTTCGGGGTGATTTAACCCCGCTCGGTGCTGACACAGCAGCTCTGAGGCCACCCCACACCTGCCCTGCCCAGGGGCTGTCACGGGCACAGCCACAGGGAATGGAGGTGGCTGTGGCACAGCAGGGAGGACACAGGGCAGGGAGGATGCAGGAAATGCAGAGGGCACAGTGCATGAGACAACAGGACAAGAGTGATGGGGGACACGGACTGCAGGTCCTCGCTCAGCTCGTAGAGCTCATTCTGTCTCTTGTGACGTGCAAATCTTGTAAATCAAGAATGAGTGAATATCTCAGAGACAGAGACTTGGGCTGAAGGTACAGGATTGGGAGAGGAACCCAAGGGTAAAAGGAGCAAGGGTGGGTGCCCAGGGAGAGAAGGGAGTGGTACCAGCACTTGGTCTAATAAGCAGAAAATGAAATGCACTGTGACTGCTGTGGCAGATGAGTCTGTGTGGTACAGAGAGCTGGCACATGGGAATTACATCACCATCAGGAAAAACCCCTGAGGAGTGAACACAGCAGAGGTTTAAGGGATCAGTGAAGAAACAGAAAGAAAACAACTAATTTTGCAAATTGCCAATGCTGGAAATCAGCCACAAGTTCCGGACTGCGTGGCACAGCCAATTATCCCTGATTACAGGCACGGTGCATTTGGAAAGGCAGGCCATGTTCTGGTGTGATGTATAAACTGTAATTTCTCTGTAAAAGTTTGGTTTATGCACTATGCAGACAGGTACAGTCTCACTCACACCCACAGTAACTGTCTGTGGGATTCAGATTGTTGGTTTAGATGGCTTGTGTAACATTTGTAAAGACCTACAGGGATGAGCAAACTCCTGCTGGAACCCAACAGGAGATTTCCCAGCTCAGTGCGCTGAATAATATAATCTAAAGTGCCAGTATGAGCCACAAGTTGAAAGTGAATTGAAATTAAGAGAGTTTTTAGTACTATATAAAGCTAAAAGAAGCCACTGTGGGGAGGCCCCTCTGCCTGCTGTGATACCCAGCAGTGCCCCCAGAGATGCCCAGTCTGGGGGCACTGGCAGTGCCTGGCAGGGGCTGGGGGGAACCAACACCCTTCACAAAGCAAACCAGGGCAGACTGTGAGCTTTGGGAGGAAGGAACCCGATGGTGTCCATGTCCTGCTGAGCTCCCACTTCAGCACTGCAGACACTCAGAGACTGCAAACGTGAACAGTCAGCAAGAAAGAGACTGAAGCAGAGCCACCCCCTTGTATTTAAGCGCAGGCTGTTACCAAACCCACTCTGGTAATTATTTCACTTGCCTTACAGGATTTGGCTAAACATGGTGGTACAAACCAGTGAGTCACTAGCCAGGAAAAAGTCATGGTCTGCATTTGAAAGATGGGAGCATGAGGCCTGGAGCCAGCTCAGTATCACATCAAAGAAGTGTTTAATAAGTGATGCCTAATGGCCATTATGCAAATTATTAATGGTAATTACAAGTGACAAGATAAAATCATGTTCCAGTGTGGTTGCACAAACATCACTGAGGCAATGCTTATGAAAGCAAAGTTCTGTGGAACCAGACACACCTTTCTTGTAGTTGATACAGAAGAACATTATCAGCTTTGATAAGGAAAGTGAGGCGAGAATGTGGAGCGGGGCTGGGACAGGGACAGCTCTGCTCCCACAGGACCAGCATCCCGTGGGAATGTGCCATCCTCCTGTCTCCTCCATCCCTGTGCACTGGTACTGACCCTTCTCCACAGCAGCCCACGGGACTCAGCAGGGTTGGCACTGACACTCTGTGTGTGACCACTGCTCACCGTCCTGGCCCATGGCCTGTCGTGGCTTCCTGCACTTCCAGCTGTAGGAAGAGATTTGTTTCCTCCTGTCTGAGGCTGAGGTTGTAAATTCTTCTGGGACACCTTCACGTCTTAGACCTGCACAGCCCTTTCCCAGTGTTCTGCCCCAGGGCTGTGTCCCAAGGCTACAGGATTACAAATAATAACAAAAGTGGAGGTAAAGAAATCAGTTTAGTGGGGGGGAAAGCTGGTACTGAGGGATGTTTGGGAATAAGACACTGGCTCCCAGCTAGAGAAAGCAGAGCCACAGAGCCAGTGACCCCACACAGGCTCTGCCTGAGCCTCAAGCCCCAGCACAGTCGTGAGGAGCAGGACAACA
This sequence comes from Campylorhamphus procurvoides, assembly GCA_013396655.1. Classification (NCBI taxonomy): domain Eukaryota; kingdom Metazoa; phylum Chordata; class Aves; order Passeriformes; family Dendrocolaptidae; genus Campylorhamphus; species Campylorhamphus procurvoides. The sequence continues at coordinate 14,285 of WBMV01006431.1, forward strand.
CCACAGTGTGTGTTTAACATACAGCCAGCTTAGGCAGGGACTGTCTGCTGGGTGCTGTATCAGACACATGTTCCATATCCCAGTGAAACTGGCAGGAGCCTGGAAGCGCTCCCAAGAATGCAACTGCATCCCAAATATGAATACTCTGGCAGAATTGCATGGTGGGGTCCAGTCTGCCCTGGTAAAATGGGATTTGGGAGCCTGTGGACCTTTCCATGAGTGAAAGGTTGGACAACCCTGCAAACCAGTTTGTTTTGTGGAGCAAGGCCCGTTCCTTCTTCCTGTCAGGGAACTGCTGAAGGAAGGGAAGTGGAAATGTCCATCATTTCCCATAGAGAAATGTCCACCATCCTCCCAAACCCAAGGCTCTGCAAGGGAAAGAAAGGCACCCCCAGCCCTGTGTCTGCAGGTCCCTCTTGGGTAACTCCCCAAACCCTCCCAGCAGAAGCGAAGCTCCAAGCAAGCATTATATTAATTTCTCTTGGCTCCAACAGCCACACCCTGTCTCAATTATATTCCTCAAAATGACGGATGAAAGCCAGATTTGCTCCCTCTCATCCTTTTTGCTCATGATTTTCCCGACTGTGAGTCTGGGCTGTGTGGGGAGCACAGGGCTTGTGTCGAGGGGGAGGATGGACTTGTATTTCAGGCACTGCAGTCTCAGCGAGCAGCCTGAGTTCCGACAGACTCGGGCTCTGTCCTTGAGCAAGTTATTTCCCTACACCATATGAATAATGAATATTCCTGGATGCCGCCAGCCTTGCGTAGGCGGCTTTTTATCCTTTCTGATCTAAGTAAAGAAATACATTATCCCACTGGAGAGTGGAGAGCCCTAACTCATGCTGGTGTGAAGACGATCACATCTAAACATGCTTGGGGACACTCTCCTGCCGTGGTGGCAGAAGCCACCGACTTCCCACCAGTCAGTGAGGTGGCTGAGGGTACAAACATGGGTTTTCTCTGCCCTTCCTCCCAGAGGTGACGCTGCTCTCGGGGCTCCCAGAGTGTCACCCTCACTGCCAATGAGGAACTATCACAACTGCTCCCATAAACACCTAAACATCCTCGAGTCAAAGGTGGCTTGTGAGTAAGAGTCGCGTGGAAATTCCACCCTGTAGGGAACAGAAGCTGCCATCCCCTGGAGAGCAGAAGATCCTCTCGTTGCAGAGTCTGCTGGAGAAGGACACCAGCACTGGGGGACCCAGCTCTCCAAAGGCTCCCCTGCCTGTCACTGCTCCAACAAACTCAATAAGGAATGCAGGAAACTTTTCTCCTCCTTATTCTGCGCTCATCACGATCTCAGTAATGGCAAAGACCCACGGGGGCTGAGTCCACCCAGGGAACTGGACACATCCCCCATGGAGCCTCCTTTTCTCTCCTCTCTTTCTTTATCTAGAGTCACCACAAATTGAGGCAGCATGGACAGCAATCAAAGTAACTGAAAAATAACTTCAACAAGGTCCATCGTATACTGCAGGTGACATCAACCCCTGTGTCACCCACACACAGGGGACACCGAGCCACTGTGAGCAGCTTCACTTGTGTTTGCATGACCAGAGAAGTTTAAGCCATTAATACAGAACTAAACCCATAAGGAATTGCCTCAGTGATTTCAGAAATCTCCCTGCAAAGCAGGTATTAGAGCTGTGCCAGGTGACTAACATGCACACCACGGTGTCCCTGCTCTGGTCACTACTCTGATCACAAATGTCCACACTTTTTGGATGGGAGAAATTCTATTCGTTTCCCATTTCTGCCTCATGGACTCTACTGCAGCATGTGATACAAAAATGGTTATTGGACTAAGAATAAAATAAATACAAATTAATAAAAGATAAAAGGCACTTTGATGTTATAAATACCAATGTTTCTTCTTTGTACATAATCTAGGGCAACTTTTTTCTTGACTTGTTGCAAAGTTTGCATCATACAAAAAGCTGATGACTCATAAAACACAATTTTACTTCTTGGAATAAGCTGCTGACATGTAAAGTATCTTCCTTGTGAACTGGGATTTCTAGAGGGAAACTGCCTATGGGCTGTTTATTCTTGGCATAAACAGCCAGACTAGCCAGCCCCGTGGGAAGAAGAAACACCGCAGAGGTGACACCCCCTCTGGAAGGTATAAATGGAGACTGGGGCAGCAGCCGGCAGTCGGACTCAGAATCACGCTCTGCATCTCGCTTTGGGCTGTGGGTTGGCGCTGCAGCTGGGCCTGACCATGAGCTGTAGTGTTAAGCAGACAACTGGCTCTCTCAGGGGCAGGACCAGCGGTGGCAGCTGTGTGGTTGGTGGCGGTGGCGGTGGCGGCGTGCGGATCTCCTCGGTGTCCTCCGGCAGATACACGACCTGCGGCGTGGGCGGGGGCCGTGGGTTCTCCGGCAGGAGTTACTGCGGAGGTGTGAGCTACGGAGGAGGACTGAGCACCGGCAGCCTGGTCGGGGGCAACTACGGGGGCGGCTTGGGGGCCGCTGTGCTCGGAGGATGCCCGGGCATGGGGTTCAGCGGGGGCAGCGCTCGCTTCGGCGGTGGCATGGCAGGGGGCATGGGCATGGGGCTCGGGGGAGGTGGTTTTGCTGGTGATGGCATTCTGCTTTCCGGTGACGAGAAGGTCACCATGCAGAACCTTAACGACCGCCTGGCCTCTTACCTGGACAAGGTGAGGTGCCTGGAACAAGAGAATGCTGACCTGGAGTGCAGGATCAGGGAATGGTATGCCAAGCAGGGCCCTTTCTGTGAGCCACGAGACTACAGCTGCTACTACAAAGAAATAGAAGATCTTCAAAACCAGGTAACATCCCTTCTCAGCTGCTTTCTCTCCTTTCTCCTGATGCTGTCCACAACTTGATGCGTTATCAATGTTTTAAAATGCTCTTTGCAAACAGCCATTACAACACCAGACTGTGGAAAGCCCCAGAGCTCAGAGGTGAAACGCGGAGGGTCTGAGTTGTTTCTGTTATTTTGATTCATCAGATATATTGAAGGGGGAAATGTTACTTCATGGAATGCATCTGGATGGGCTCAGCAGCCTTTCTGAATTTGGTTTGTGCCAAGGTGTTTAAATAGGCATATGGTGAGAAAAGACTAAAAGATAAATAATGGGTTGCAATCATTTGCCTGAATTTATGTTATTGTCATCAGTCTTGCAGAATTCCAGTTAAACTTTATTTCCTCTTTTTTATTAGTTTACTCTCCCATAAGGAATTGGGGAATATCGGACATCTAATTAAAGCTAAGAACAAAGAGAGCATTGCCATAACACATTTGGAATGGGCAATTTAAAATTCAAAATGTTTGCAAAGTGTGTTTGGCAAAAAATTAGGATGTCAAAGCATAAAGAAGAAAAAGCAAAAAAATCCAGAACAGGGACAGAATGAGACAGGCTTGTCATTAAGTCTTCAAATGAAACTTTAAATCTCTCACCTATGAAAAGATTTAGATTTAAAAGGCTGAGGTGCATTGGGGCAGGTACTGAACAATAATTACACTACCCAGACTGTCTGTACCCACACCATGAATTTTATCATTTTCATGCCTTCACTGCACTCCACTGAACACCCCTGGAGTGCTGCACCCTCAGCCCCCCAGCCCTGCTGCCCAGGGCTTTAGTAAAGAGAGGGAGGAAGAGGTCCCATCTGGTGGCACCAGGCAATGGGTCCCTTGAGCCTGATGACACAGCAGAGACCTGAGGAGTGAATGTTCTCTTTCCAGATTGTCTGTGCCACCATAGACAACAACAAGATCATTCTGAACATCGATAACAGCAGGATGACAGCTGATGACTTCCGAGTGAAGTGAGTGCCCCGGGCTGTCCCCTCCTCTGTCACCACCCTCAGAGCAGCTCTCCTGTGACCCAGGACAGGCTGGAGGCTACGCAGAAAAGCTCCCTCATCCATGGCCTCCAGAAGTGCCCTAATTAGGGGCAGTGGCAGGAGGGAAAGGTTGGGATGCTGAGATGGGTTTGAGTGGAGATTGGAATTCTTCAGGAAGCAGAAGGGATCTGCAAACAGGGAGCAGTGAGAGTTCAGCTGAGCTGCTGTTCCAGCTCGCGGTGTCTTTAGAGGGGAAGGTTTTGGTTCTCCGTGTGGGAGCTCAGAAACACCCGTGGTGTCAGACACTGACTGGTGTGTGTTCCTCACCCCTCCCTGCAGGTACGAGACGGAGCTGGCCCTGCGCCAGAGTGTGGAGGCCGATATCAACGGGCTGCGCCAGGTGCTGGACCAGCTGACACTGTGCAGGTCCGACCTGGAGGCACAGCTGGAGTCGCTGCGGGAGGAGCTCTGCTGCCTGAAGAAGAACCACGAGGAGGTAGGTCCTGCCCCTCTCCAGGAAAACCCATCCACTCCTGCAGGATCCATCGCCTCCCTCGCCATGGTCCCACCCTGGGGTGCTGCTCTGGAGGGCAGGGGTTGATGGAGACTGGGGCCTGGCTCCTCCCTGCAGGGAGACTTGGATTCCTCAGTTCTTTCCTTCTCTTTAAAAACTAACCTGTCTGGGTGTTGTTTGCAGGAAATGTGCTGTCTGAGGAAGCAATCGACTGGAGATGTGAGCGTGGAGGTCAATGCCTGCCCCGGCCCAGACCTCAGGAAGATCCTGGAGGAGATGAGGTGCCAGTATGAGACACTGATCGAACGCAACCGCAAAGAAGTTGAGGATTGGTACGAGTGCAAGGTGAGTGAATCTCCACAGCTCTGCCCTTCCCCAGCTACCACCCAGGCACAGGGAGATAGCATTTAGAATTGGTTCAGAGTGACCAGGTGACACAGGGGAGGGACAGTGCTGCCCTGTGTCCTTGTCATGGGCTGAGGGAAGCACTCCATGTTGGTGAGACTTGAGGCAGGAATCCTCTACAGGGCAGTAAGTGGTGAGAAGAACTGGAAGCAGCACTGTCAGAAGAACAAGAGGAATGACCAGCAGGGTTTACACTCCACTAGGATGAGAATTTTCACGCAAAACTTTCTCATTTCATGTTTTTGCCAACTTTCTGCTCTTTCCTTAATACTTAATCTGACTTACAGTGCACATTCCCTGAAACTCTTTACCCTGCATTGGTGATTTCAGATTGAGGAGGTGAATCGGGAGGTTATTACAAGTGGTCAGGAGGTGGAGACGTGCAACAACCAGGTGACTGAACTGAGACGCCAATTGCAAGCCCTGGAAATCGATCTCCAAGCTCAGCTCAGCCAGGTGGGTGCTGAGCTGGTGCAAACCTCAGCCAGCTCACAGAATTCAGAGCTGAATGCAGTCTTTTTCCTGCCTGTATTTTCACTGTGCCCCTTGTCACCCCTCAGAGGGACAACCTGGAGTCCTCACTGGCGGAGACCGAATGTCGCTACAACAACCACCTGGGTGAGCTGCAGAGCCAGATCACGTGCGTGGAGCAGCAGCTGGCTGACCTGCGGGCAGAGATGGAGTGCCAGAACCAGGAGTACAAGATCCTGCTGGATGTCAAGTGCCGCCTGGAGCAGGAGATCCACACGTACCGCTGCCTGCTGGAGGGCGGCCAGCAGGACCTGATGTAAGTGGGCTTGGGACACACCAAACAGGACAGTGAAATACCCACATCCTGGTTAATTCAGTGTAAGAGCAAAGGGAAGGTCCTTCTCCCTCACTTACCTATTTGGGCTGTCTGTGCCAATGGGGGGACCTGCTGCCCTCCCCTGTGCAGCCACTGCCACAGAGAATGGTCACTGCAAAGTTCTGTGACTTTTCTGCCAGAAAGGGAAACACACTGAGAGCAGCCGGGACACCGAAAATCTGTAGCTCTGGATTATCTGTCCTTTCCCTCACTAAAATGTTACTTTCCTGTCCCCTCAGCCAGCAAGGAGGAATTAGTCAGTCTTCGGGTCTAGGAGGAGGAGTTACAAGAAGCAGCGGGATAGGAGGAGGAGGCATCATTAGGACAAGCCACACTTACACTTCGTCTGCCCAGATCCCGTCCTGTGCAGCCGCGGAGATCCAAGGTAAGAACCGCCCCCTCGAGGGATTTCCAGTTTGCTCTGCTCTAATGAAACGTGAATGGGCAGGAGGAAAGACCCTTCCCATGCCGCTTACAGGTGCTACTTGAAAGTTCTGTTGTGGGGCCCCTGGGAAATCCAGGATGCGAGACACAGGGGAGTGATGAGAGGAGAGGTTTTGGGAGCTGGGACTTTGCTGGGACACGAGAACTGCCAAAGGGAGGGGGAGAAGAGGGATAAAAGGGAGAGGGACAGAGACAGCAGGCAGGGAAGCCATGGGCAGCACAGAGAAAGGACTGATGTGAAATGTGGGACAAAGGAAAGAGCAGGAGAAAGCAGAGTGCCCAGAGATCAAGGTGGCAGGGGGGACAGAAAAAGCAGGAATCATGGGAATACTGGCAGATAAGTGCTAATCCCAGTTCAAGAGGAAACTTCCAGCCAAACGGAATAGGAAAGAATGAAATATGGTCACAGTTGGTCCAGGGGGATGAGTGTGAGCAGCGGCACTGCTCCAGCACAGACCCCAAGGCCATTCCCTCCTCCACATCGCTGCTGGAGCAGCATCTGCAGCTTCCACTGCTTGGCATTTTTATGGAGAAGGACAGTCCATGCTGCAGCCAGAGACAGATCCATCCACCTGTCTGGCAGGAGCCATCAGACCCTCCCAGGAAGGGGCAGTATTTATCTGAAGTTCTAATTGAATTGGCTTGTGAAACGATCACGTGTGGGGAATGACAGTGTGGGAAAGAATCTATTTTTGCTATAAACTCAGTAATGTTTCCTTTGATCTCCCCAGTGCCTTGCCGAAGGATTTGTGATTAAGCAGAGCAATGAGAATATCCTACAAGAGAAGCCTGAAGCGGAGCTATGGATGAAGAGAGGGAATATTTAGTGCATGTGTCTGCTAAGCAATGTGCCAGAGGGATGAGCAGAGAGTTGGGCCACATTCTGCTTTGTTTTGCTATTTGCTTTTCCAGTCTGTGTTGCTGCGTGTGGCCCAGCACCACGACTATTGCCAGAGTCAGCCAGGGCTATTAGCACTAATGTACCTGCTGCTGAAAAAGGTCTCTAATAAAACTTTGCTTCTGCCTAATGCAACCAAGATCCTGTGTCTGAAACTGAGTTCCTTTAGAACAGCAGGTGCTGAGCCCTGGGCTCAAGGGGCACCTGGACTGGTTGGGATCATCCTGCACTGGGAACAAACAAAGCTGCTTTGCCAGTGGGAGCCAGAGAATGGCCCTGCTGACCTGGCAGGTCTTGTCCAGCCCCTCCCTGTCCCAGCCTGAGGCAGATGTTGCCTGTTCCCACATGACACATATGGACAGGCAGGTCAGGAAGACACCTGTGTCCTTCCCACACAGCACTGGGCTAAAACATAGTCCCAGAAAAATTCTGAGGGTCAGTGGTGAAACCCCTGGGCTGGGCTCTCTCATACTCCTTCACCCAGCCAGGAGATTGTGATTAGGGTGAAGAGGAAATCTTGGTCTCCACAAATGATTCAATTTCTCCTGACATGGCTTGTATTCAGACCTATTCCTTTAATTCTGTAGGAATCTTCCCCCTGAGAAAAGAACTGGAGGCAAAAGGTTTATCTCCTCTTTTCCCACAGTGATTGAGTCATTTAATGGTCATCCTTCTTTTGCAAAGAGTTTCAACCTGAACATCAGGAATAGTTGGAAGATCATCTTTACCTGAAACACACCTTGTCTGGGGAGCTGGGGAGGGCAGCGTGGGAGCTGAAAATGTGCTGCTCAGTAGAGAATAGAATGGAGAAAACAGCCTTTGGACTCACAGACCATTCCAACCTCACAAGTCAGACAGGGATCACTCCCTCCTTGCCCTGCCCCAAGCAGCCAGGGCAGCAATGTGGTCATTGGGCCTGGAGCTCTCCTGTGGGCACCAGCTGGTGAGCTGGCAGAGCCACGCTGGCTTTGCAGAACTTGCAGTTAAGAGCGTTATGAGGGTGTTTTGAAGTTTAAGTTGTTGGTCCAGAAAGACAAGCAGAGATGGGTCTGACTGCCAAGTGGCTGTTACAGACTCAGATTCACCTGTGAGATGACCTGGCAAAGCAAAACTCCTGGTTTCTCCTTCTCTGTGAAAGGCTGGAGGTCATGGAGCACCAGACTTGGGGCAGGAGGAGAAGAGGTACAAAGACCAAACCCCTTCAGGACTGCACATACTGTATGTAAGAGGCCATGGAGAGAAGATGTCTCAGTAGTATTTCTTTGATTTCATCCACCAGACAGTAACTTCAATGGCATCCATGGGCAAGACAAGAAAGTGCAGCCCTGGAACACCTGCAATGACCAAGGTAGACAAAGGCAGAAGTTTTAAACCCAAGACTCTAAATCAAGCCTTCTTTAAAGTTCAGTTCCAGCCCTACAGAGAAGCCTCAGACTTGATGCAGAAATCTCTCAGTAGATGTCTTTGGCTTCACAAGAGGTCAAAAGAGACACATATTGTGCCTATAATGGCAAATTTCCACTGGACTCCTCTGGATGTCCCAGTTTTTCTGAGCTCTGACTGAGAAGGCAGAAAGCAAACCTTTCCCTTTCCATTCCCATTGTTCCCCTGCCTTGTTCAGTGCAAAGACTGAACATGGAATCACCCACTGCTGCCCTTTCTGGCCTGAATCCTTCCAAATCTACAAGTCCTCACACCTTTGTTTCTAAACATATAAAGACACTGCACTGAGGCCCTTCCATTTTTCATTCTTCTGGAAACTCTCAGCTATGTGTGATGTATAAAATCTTGCCACTCTCTCCTGGCAGCCTCGGCTGATTCCCCCCAGCTCTGGGCTGGTTCCTCCTCTTACAAACTGCTACTGACACCTAGCTGCTCCTCGGGATTCCCTGGGCTCCTGTCACAGACCTTCCCACCTCCCCACCACGGCCGGCAGGTCCAAAGGGTGCCCTTTCACAAAGGAGCTGCCCTAAATTCCTGAGAGGTGAAAGAGACCTAATGACACGGCCAGGAGGACTCCAATGGTCCAGACTTTATGAAGATGCCTCTGGAAAGCCCTGGGGGGTGCAGCCTCAGCTCCTGGGCTGCTCTGATGTTGTTTGTGGACCTGAGCTGGGATGCGTCTGGAAGGCAGCTCGGGAGAGGCAGCCTGTGATTAACAGTCCCCCAGCAGAAAACACCCTGGAAACACCCCAGTTATTAAAGAGCTGCAAATTATGGAGCAGCACACCTTGGAAACTACATTTCCATATGATTTCTGTATTTCTTTGTGCTAATGAGATGGACCCAGGAAGCTTCTGAGTTCAAGTAACTGAATGAAAACAGGGGGAAAAGCTTAATTTAACTTTTAAAGGTTTTGGAGCAATGACTTAATTTTATCTGTTTAACCAGTGCCCTCATTTCCCAAAGACAAACAGGAAAAATAGCAAGGCAGAGGGAAGTGTGTGTGGATTGAGGCTCTTGGAGGCTGCTGTGAGCCCCCTGAGCTGGGGCTGGGGGTGTCCCAAGGGCTCAGACACCTCCACTCCCACGGAGCAGTGTCATCCCTGGCTCCTGCCTGGGCTCCTCTGATGTGCTGAGGTGATAACCGTGGCTGGGCAAGGAGTGTGTGCTCACTCAGGGTTGCTGTGCAGACAGCTCTTGGGAAATGCAGAGGAATCACCCGCAGCCCGGGCGAAGCTTCCAGAGACGCAGCTCTCGGCAGTTTCGGTCCTTCCTGCCGCCACACCCTGACTCCCAATTATGTTCTCTGGTCCTAGGAATGAAATCCAGCTATTTCTGCCTATACACAGAACTTTATTGGAGCTTTTACCTATTCTGAGCTTTGTTTCTGTGTGTTTGGGCCGGAGGGAGGCCCAGCGTGGCAGGCAGGGCAGGCACCATGGCTGGGCCCAGCTGCAGCTCCCCCAGCACCCAGTGCTTTGTCTTTGAGTAAAATCACTTTGGGAAGTCTCTCCACACCCGTCTCCAGCTTGCTGGAGATATCACAGGAATGCTGCTGGCTTTCTTGATGCTGGATAAAGAACATCCAAGCAGGCAGAGATAAGGAGAGGCATCTTTTCAATAGAAATAAGATCAATAAAATGATGGGTAAATCCACAAACACTGGGATAATTCAGTCCTTTGGTGAATGGGATCATTTACCTGCCATAACACAATCTATTTCAATTAACATTCTATTTCAGCGAGAGTTTGAAGTCACTTTTACTGCTGAAGCAGGCTTGGAGAATGTCTTCCAGGGAATGGTTGATCCAGAAAGCTGAGCAATGCCTGTCCCATTCTCCATGGCCACTGGAAAAGGGGCTCCCAGGGAGAAGGGCCATGGTCCAGTCCCAGCAAAACATCTCACGAAAATGAGCTCAGCCTGACCTTTGATGTCAAAAGTATGAAAGGATTCCTAGGTTTTACTTTCCCTGCCTAGTCAAGATTTGGAACTTTTCCTGCCAGAGAAACTCCGGTTTGTACCAAAGGCACCCTCTCCAAGCCCAGGTGAAGGCTCAGGGGGCAGGACTGCCCTGCAGCTCCATCAGCAGCTCTGCCTTTGTATGTGCCAGCACAGCAGTCCCGAGCTCTGATTAGAGCACAGCACTATTGACAGAGAGATTGGCCATCGGATGTTTCCACTCCCATCCACTGCTTCCAAACCACCTTTCCAGCAACAATTACAATCCCTAATGAGGAAAAGTGCAGAAATTATCTTTCACTGAACAACAGGAAATATTTAAAGCACTTTTACCTTCCTTTACACTCGCCACATAATGAAACAAATCCGGTGTGAATTACTGGAGACCCACAATCATATATGAAGAACCTTTCATCCGTGTCCATTCCCTCCTTGGTCTCACTTGTCTCGTAGCAGAGTGTTGCAGATTTGTCATTTTGCCAGTGGAGAGATTTAAAGGTTAATCTCTGTGTCTCTGATCTTTCCACAGAGTTCTTACATCATTCCTCATACATCACTAGAGAAGCAAACTTAGTATTTCTTCTCTCTTTTTCATCTTACATATTCCAACCTCAGCAGCTTGCATGAAAACTGCTTATTCAACTCAAAATAAAATGAAAATAAATTAATGAGAGATAAAGAGCTCTTTGATGCAATAACCTTTAATGATTTCTTCCTGGTGTGTAATTTAGGACAGTGTTTTTCCTGGCTTAATGCTGTAAGTTTGCATCATAAACAAAAAGCTGATGATTCATAAAACATTATTGCTAATGTATTTTTGAAATTAGCAAGAGACATGTAAAGCATCTTCCTTGTCTACCAGGCTTCTTGAAAGGAAACTTCCCTTTGAGAAATTATTCTTGGCACCAATGGCTGGAGTAGCCAGCCTTATGGGAAGCAGGAGCAGCGGTGACACCCACTGTGGAGGGTATAAATAGGGATGGGAGGCCACGGCCAGCTCGCAGTCTGATTTCATATCAAGCTGTGCATCTTGCTTTGGGCTTCTGCTTGCCTTTCCAAGCGCTGTCGCCATGAGTTGCAACATTAAGGAGACTATTACTGTGTCTAGCAAAGGCAGGAGCAGCGGTGGCAGCTGCATCATTGGTGGTGGTGGTGGAGCACGGATTTCTTCCTATGGCATAGGCAGTGGCAGAGGGTTCTCTGGAAGGAGCTACTGCGGTGGAGTGAATTACGGAGGGGGACTGAGCGTTGGCAGCTTGGGTGGTGGGAGCTATGGAGGTGGCAACTGCTATGGCAATGGCCTGGGCTTTGGCCTTGGAGGAGGGGTGGTCGTTGGGGGTCTCGGTGGCGACTGCTTGCTGTCGTCCTGCGACGAGAAGGTCACCATGCAGAACCTCAATGACCGCCTGGCTTCCTACCTGGACAAGGTGAAGTGCCTGGAGAAGGAGAACGCTGAGCTGGAGTGCAGGATCAGGGAGTGGTACGCGACTCAGGGGCTCTCCTGCGAGCCCCGCGACTACAGCTGCTACTACAAAGAGATCGAGGATCTTCAAAACCAGGTAATGCCCTGTGGGCTGCTCCTCCCATTGAAAGCCTGGGGCTGGATTTGTGTTTCGAGCCTGCTGCAGGTGGTGGGGGCAACTCTGGTGCTGCTGAATGTCATTGCAAACAGAAATTTTGGCAAGTTTCCCTGTGACATTGCTGAGGGTGGGGGCACATCAAGGATGGGTGCTGCGAGGTGACACGGGTGGGAGAACGCTCCGGAAAAGGGAAAGGATGCTTTGCTACCTCGTGTTTGGGCTTTACTACTGTAAATAGGATATTACCAGTGTGTTCTGAGGGAATGGAGTGGTGTGAGCCACCCAGGAAAACCAAAGTGAAGAGAACTATGGAACAAGGGTAAAATATAAACTGAATTCTTTATCAAATGAAACATTATAAATTCTAAGTGAGAAAAGCTGAGAATTACAACTAATTGTCACAGCGGCACAAGCAGCCTCACCCTAATAAATCCACAATAAAAGCTACTCCTAAGGCTTAAAGACACCTTCCAACTATCTTCCCTGAAGTCCTTAAGTCTGAATCCTAGAACATTCCAGCTCGAATATCAGTTGAGATTCAGTGACTTAACGAAGGTTCTTTAAGTTCACTTTGTGAAGCATCTTTGAAACTTGCCTTCAGATCCTGAAACTGGGGTGTCCCATCTCAGACCTCTTTAACTCCCAGACTCTACAAAGCTGATCTCTTTTCTTTACTGACTGTGAGGAGGCAAAAACCTCTCCTTCAACATCTCTGCTAAGGGACAAGGTTACTTAAGCAAGATGGTAACAGAAAAAGGGAATAGTGAAGAGTTACTGCCTAATTGCAGTGCAGAAAGACCTACACAGTAGAACAGGAGAGAGGGAGACATCTCTCATGGTCTGCTCTTTTCCAGATTGTCTGTGCAACCATTGATAACAACAAGATCATCCTGGACATCGATAACAGCAGGATGGCTGCTGATGACTTCCGAGTGAAGTGAGTGCCCCTCTCTGACCCCACTGCCCCCCCTGCTCCCTCCCACCCCGCTGGGGAGGCTCAGAGCATTAATTAACGAGGCTCCAGACACATCTCCCCACACCACTGCGGCAGGGCAGGATGATGAAAGGCAGTTTGCTCGTGGTCAACAGCGCTCCCTTAATTAGTGCTCTTGGGTAAAACATTCAGCAACAGCGTCTGTGGTGAGGCTGGGGCCGGGCACTGCAGGGAGTGGTCCATTCCCACCCCAGACCAGCACAGATGGGATCAGCAAAGCAGAAATGCGGCTGAGTAAGTGATACCAAATGCACAGTGAGCAGAAGTAGGGAAAAAACAGGTGAGGAGGAAAAGCTTTCACGTAACAGCCATGAAGTGGTGCCGAAATCCAAGGCACGGGGCATTCAGCACGGACAGCAGAATGGATTTGAGAGCAGGGAGCTGGGAAAGGAGATCTTGGCACGAACAGAGCCCATGTGGGCTGTTCCCATCCCAAATCTGTGCTCTCCTGCCCAACTCAGGTACGAGACGGAGCTGGCCCTGCGCCAGAGTGTGGAGGCCGATATCAACGGGCTGCGCCAGGTGCTGGACCAGCTGACGCTGTGCAGGTCCGACCTGGAGGCACAGCTGGAGTCGCTGCGGGAGGAGCTCTGCTGCCTGAAGAAGAACCACGAGGAGGTAGGTCCTGCCCTCTCCCTAAGAGCTGAAACCTTTGCCTACACCACTGTGCTGCTGACTCTAGTGAAAGAGAAAATAAATTACCCAGCAGATTTGTTGGGAAAACACTTGTACCACCTCCCAGTGCCCTTCACAGCCCCAGCTGGGAGGCAGCTCTCGCAGGCAGGGCAGTTCTTGGCCACCGAGCTCTGCTCTTCAGTGCTGCCTTCCAAAAGCCAGCATGATCTGACCTGGGATTTATTTGCAGGAGATGTGTTGCCTGAGAAAACAATCAACTGGAGATGTGAGTGTGGAGGTCAATGCCTGCCCTGGACCAGATCTCAGGCAGATCTTGGAGGATTTGAGATGCCAGTATGAAACACTGATCGCGCGGAACCGCAAGGAAGTCGAGGATTGGTACGAGTGCAAGGTAAGTGACACACCCCTGAACCACCCTGACACAGCCCGGGGCTCAGGAGCCTTTTGGAGACAGACATGGAGACATTAAGCAGCTCTCCCTTCTCAGTGAAGCCCAAGAGCAGCACTCATTATACCCTGTGTTCCACAGGAGCCACAGGCCTGTCTGACCAGTTTGTTATGTCCCATCTGGAACAGCAGCATTTGCCATAAGGCCTTGTGGTGTGTTGTTGGAACACAGATATCCCACATTTGGATTAAAGAGACTTACCAGCCACAGGGCTAATGGGATTTGTAAAGTGAACAAGCAGAGGAGCTGGTGGGGAACGCCCTGTGCCCAGGGAACCTGCCCTGCACCCTTTTTTGTTCTCCTGAACACTCACTGTGTTCTGCTCCTGTAAAACCAAGTCCAGTGTACCCAGATACTCCCTGAAGCTCTTTACCTTGGATGATTTCAGATTGAGGAGGTGAATCGGGAGGTTATTACAAGTGGTCAGGAGGTGGAGACGTGCAACAACCAGGTGACTGAACTGAGACGCCAATTGCAAGCCCTGGAAATCGATCTCCAAGCTCAGCTCAGCCAGGTGGGTGATGAGCTGACTCAGCTCTGACATGGTCACTGCTGGTTCTTGGTGTGAACAGCCAGACCCACCAGCCAGTATGATGGTGGTGAATGGCTCCTTCTTTTTTAGACTGGAAATTATAAACTCCAGGGTGACACTTAAAATGAATGTGTTTTCTTTGCTTGTCTTGCCTATCAGAGAAATAATTTGGAATCCTCTCTGGCTGAGACTGAGTGCCAGTACAACAACCTCCTGGGCGAGCTCCAGAACCAGATCACGTGTGTGGAGCAGCAGTTGGCTGAAATTAGAGCGGAAATAGAGTGTCAGAACCAAGAGTACAAGACCTTACTGGACGTCAAGTGCCGTCTGGAGCAGGAGATCCAGACCTACCGGTGCTTGTTGGAAGGAGGACAGCAGGACCTCATGTATGTACACCTCTAAATCCACTAGAGAATACATAAAAATACTATTACAGATTGGAAATTCAGCTTGATCTTTAGTCTTTAATGCTTTCATTGAGATGAAGAAGTTGTCTTATGAGCAACTTCACTGCAATGAACATTCAAATCAGAACCAAATGTCACCCCCTGGGACCTGCAAAGCAGAGATACCAAATCTGTTAATTGCTGGGGACAACAATTGTGTCACTCCTGGGACCATGACAGTCTCTTCTCTACAGAGAGATGGGTGAGAACTGTCAAAAATAGGAAATAACAGCAATGCAATTCCATGCCAAGGGGGAGCACAAATGCAAAGCAACTATGAAAGTGATAGAAAATGTAATGCTAACTACTCTAACCCTTGTAAAGGACAGTCAGATACTCTGTGTCATGTAGTCAGTCAGCAGTGACACATGAAGTTGTACAATTCCCTGTTTGTCTCACCAAATTTATGCCACTAGTCACGGAGGAGGAATCGGAACTGGCGGCGGGGTCATTAGGACGAGCCACACCTACACAACCAGCTCAGCTGCCCACTGCCAGCCCCAGGTGCCACCCTGCAAGACTGGAGACATACAAGGTAAGGAGGAGGAGAACTGGCTGTGCTCAGGTTGGTGATGCCAGGAGACAGCACATGGCTAGGGCATGTCAGTGGCATCCTCTCAGAGTCACTGTGCTACAGCCATGGGGGTGCTGAGAAATGGGTCGAAAGAGCTTGGACTGGACGTGGGGCTGCAGGGGAGATGAGGCATAAAGGGAAGATCTGCAGGGAGAAGCAAAGAAGATGAGTCAAAGCTTAGCAAAAGAGTCTGGAAGGAGTGAAATCTATAACTTTACAAGTGCAAATTCCGATTAAAGCAGATTATGTAGGGAATTTCTGGGGTTTCCTGTGTTGCTGCCAACTGCTCCAGCTTAGCAGTGCATTCTAGAAACAGGGGCACCACACAGACCCACTTGCTGTTATTTGAAGGATTTTACCTCTGTTTCAGTCAAATAATACCGCTGTGTTTTCTCTCCAGTGACCTGCAGGAGGATTTGTGATTAGGAAGGAACGGACTGGAAGGTGACAGGGAAACCCACAGACAACCCCAGGACACTCCGTGTTCACTGCACCCTCCGTGCAGAGACAGTAGAAGTAACTCAGCGACGCTTGGCCACGTAGCTAAAGGGGTGGCAGGAGCCCTTTGTCTGTTCTGCTCTTCTGTTTCGCGATGCTCTAACCTCTAGAAATTACCTGAGTTAGTCAGGGCCTCTAATGTACCTCCTGCTGAAAAAGGTCTCTAATAAAACTTTGCTTCTGCCTGATGCAATCAAGAACCTGTGTCTGAAACCGAGTTCCTTTAGAACAGCAGGTGCTGAGCCCTGGGCTCAAGGGGCACCTGGACTGGTTGGGATCATCCTGCACTGGGAACAAACAAAGCTGCTTTGCCAGTGGGAGCCAGAGAATGGCCCTGCTGACCTGGCAGGTCTTGTCCAGCTCCTCCCTGTCCGAACCTGAGGCAGATGTTGCCTGTTCCCATGTGACATAAGAGGAGTCAGCCAGGCCAGAGGAGCCGTCCCTGGTGCACATCTCCAGCTGCTCTCCAGATGCGTCAGCTGTTAAGCTGTGAGATGAGCTGGTCTGATATCAATCACACGCGTCTCAGCAGCTCAGCGCTGCAGTCACCTGGGGAGGAGAGGTGTCACCTGGGGGGGAGAGGTGTCACCTGGCGGGGAGAGGTGTCCCCTGGCCCCACCTGTGCCCTGGACTGGTGCAGTGTGAGCAGGTCTGGGTCCTGCAGCCCCTCGGCAGAGAATGCCACCTCCTCTGTGTGGGACCTCTACCCTTCGAGGACAGTGCCCCTTCTCCGGGGTGCCTGTCAGCCCACGTGCTGAGATGACAACACCCAAATGTTCTCAGCCATCTCCTCTGGTGGTGACAGCCCAGGGGTGGTTGGACACCCACAGCTGTGCAGAGACACCCACAGGAGAGAAAGAGCCGCTGCCCTGAAAGCCTTTTTTGTACCTTCTATGACATGGCACAAAGATTTCCCACACCTAAACACGTGTCAAATATTTTGGAGTCCTTTGCTGAGCAATTTAAAAACATTTGAAACACAAAAGCAAGTGCATTTCCCCAAGCCCCGCTCCCGACTGTGCCCCCTGCACCGACCGGGTTCTGCTCTGCAATAAACCGGGAGAGGGGCCGGGCAAAGGGAGGGCGGAATTTTGGCTGTGAGGAAGCGGAGAAGGGACAAGAGTGATCCCTGGCGGCCGGGATCGAGGACGGGCAGCAACTTCGCAGATGCTGATCCGGCTCCGGGAAGGACACCGGGAGCTCTCCCTTGTGCTGCCATCCTGCCCTTTCCCTCTCGTACCACAGAATGAAACACCAACATGAAGCACCCGTGAAAACATTTACACTGGGCTGGGTTTCGGTGTTTGTTTTTCTCAGAGGAAAGAGACATTTTAAATATTTCTACCAGGTTTGTTTTGTTTTGTTTTGTTTTTCCCAGAGGACAGAGACATCGAACGCGTGTTTGTCTGAGAACACAGGGCAAAACTGACCGATCCCAAACCTGTCCAGTTTGGACGGAGACTGAAGCAAAGGTTCTCCACGAGCACTGTCTTTGATATCAGGGAAAAAGACTTAAGAGCAGCTGGAATAAATAATAATCCTGATATGCAAATGCTTCTTGTGCTGAGGAAGAAGGAAATGGAGAAGGTGCCTGGGAAGCGCTGGCACTTCCCGGCTGTCCCCGTCAGGGCTCAGCTGTTCCCACCCTGTCCCTGTCCTGTCCCCAGCCCTGCCCTGACCCCGCCTGGCCTGGCCCTGCTCTGCCCCAGGTGTGACAACTCCATGTCACCTGAGACTGAGCTCCGATTAAAGTAGGGCTCACATTTCCTAAGAGGCCTGGGGATGCTAAACTGGGCTAATCCTGTCTGGGGCTAAGGGCAAGTAGTTGCTGGTTGCCCATCCAACAGAAGCACGATAGTATGTGATTAAAATAGTATGCATAGAAAGAATAAATATAAAATTATATAAAACCATAGAAATTAATTAAAAATATAAATGTATATAAATGATAAAATGTAGTTGCCCGCGGTGTGCAGCTGCTCCAGCCCCGTCCAGGC